>JAKNSH010365559.1:0-10911 GCA_027790015.1 Cymbopogon flexuosus
CGGGCGAGCTCCGCCGGCGCGGGCGTGCTCCGCCGCGGGCGCGAGCCGCCGGCACGGGCGTGCTCCGCCGCGAGCGCGAGAAGCCGCCGCGGGCGAGCTCCGCCGCCGCGGGCGAGCTCACCGCGGTCGAGGTCTGCCGCCGGGGGCGCGAGCGGCCGGCGAGGGCGAGCTCCACGGGCGCGACTTTTTTTTTTGACGGAGGTGACTGACGGCCGATCGGGTGCGGGCGTGGGACCCACCCAACCCGAGCGGAGCGGCTCCGTCCGCCGAAATCTGGCGGACGAGTCCAACCCGCATAAACACGGAATATTCTCTTGGGGTCCAACCCATCCCTCCCCCAACCCCCAACCAAACAGCCAAAAAACGGGTCCAACCCATCCGGGTTCGACCCGTTCCTCCAACCAAACACACGGTTAAGGATAGTTTCAAAATGAGTTAGTCAAAGTATGTGCTAATTTTTATAATTTTAGAGTTTGATTGAATTTATTTTAATTTTTTCTTGAAAAAATTCTCCTAAAATTTGTGCAAACCGACTCAGGCTAGTTTGGAAAACTAGCTCAAGCTGTTTTTTCAAGTCTCTCTAGTTGAGGTAATTTTTCTATGAAGATTTCCTTTGATGATATTTTTAAGCTCCTCGAACAATTTTCAAGTTATTTCAAATCGTCTTAATGGTTTTTGACCTTTTCTCCTTCATGAGCTAAAAACTAGTTCAGACCAGTTTTGCAAACTAGCTTAGATGGTTTTTGCAGTTGTTTTTTTTGGGCTTGCTTGTTTTGATCTTCGATTGTTGCAAAACTAGCTTAGACGGTTTTTGCAGTTGTTTTTTCGAGCTTGCTTGTTTTGATCTTCGATTGTTTCTGTGACAGTTCCATTGTGTTCTTTGTTAGCTCTTGAGCACATGTTGCCACTAGTTTGTTTGTCTGTGTTCGCGGTGTGAGTTTTGAAGTTTTGAGCACTTCTGTGACGTGTTGGGATAGTGACCAAATTTGGAAGAAATTGATTTGGCTACCATTATTCGTAGCTCTCTCGTCTCCTGCTCGATCCTTCATGTTCATTTTTTTTATCTTTTATCTATCTAATGTACACAAAATTATCATTGTTTCATTAGATATTAGTCCAATAACTATCTAGCTTTAAAACCCTTGTGTATATTTTATCAATCTATTGTACACAAGATTATATATCCTTGTTTCATTAGATATTAGTCCAATAACCATTTGCTAAATTTACCCATTTTATTTTTCTAGAGTTGGGTGAATACATTTTTCTCTCAATCTCTCCCTCTAATAACCATATAGCTTTAAAATCCTTATGTATATTTTATTTTTTGAAACATACAAATACCTTTATTCGCGGAACTCCTCCATTATTTCTATTTGTTAGCTTCAATAATAAGCTATCTAACTTTATCATACATGTTCACTCAGTTCTAAATTGCAAGGTATTATGCGTTTTCTAGATTTATATCTTTTGCTACACACCTACACCTAGATATACATCACATCTAGATACCCTAAACCCTAAATTCGGATATTGACCGGCACGGAGAAAGTATTACGGCTTTACTCCCTCCTTCCTCCTCTGTCCCGTCCGACTCCGAGAAAGCGCCACCGCAGGGCGCCGGCGGCGCAGCGAATGGCGGCAGCAAGCATCATGCCTCCAGACACAAACCCACCACCTCCGTCCACAGCGCGCAATCCCACCGCTGCCGCCTCCGATCCCCAACGCCAGCGAGACGCCCCGACGCCGTCCCTCCGCGCGCTCTTCCTCCGCGCCGTGGACCCGTCCCGCCCCTCGTCATGGTCCACGGCCGTCGCGGACCTCCTGTCCTCCGGAGACCCCGTCGCCGCGCTGGCCGCGTTCACTGCCGCCCTCCGAGCCAACCCCGCCGCGCTCCGGCCGGCCCTGCCCCCGGCCCTCCGCGCCGCCGCCGCCGCCACCTCCCTCTCCGCCGGCCGCCAGCTCCACCTACTCGCGCTCCGCGCGGGCCTCTTCCCTTCCGACGCCTACTCCGCCTCCGCACTCCTCCACATGTACCACTATTGCTCTCGCCCACTCGATGCACGCAGGGCGTTCGACGAAATCCCCGCCCCCAACCCCGTCATTGTCACTGCCATGGCGTCCGGTTGCGTGCGCAACAACCTCGTATATGCCGCGCTCTCTATCTTCCGCTCCATGGTCGCCTCAGATTCTGCAGGAGTGGTCGACGAGGCGGCTGCACTGGTAGCGCTCTCTGCATCCGCTCGTGTCCCTGACCGTGGCATTACTGGCGGTATTCATGCGCTTGTCTCCAAGATTGGCTTGGACGGGCATACGGGGATAGCAAACACGATGCTAGACGCTTATGCAAAGGGCGGTGGTCATGACCTTGGGGCTGCAAGGAAGCTATTTGATATGATGGAGAGGGATGTGGTGTCCTGGAACACAATGATTGCATTGTACGCCCAGAATGGACTGTCAACAGAGGCGCTTGGGTTGTATAGCAAGATGCTGACTTTTGGAGGTGGTGTTAGATGCGATGCGGTAACCTTGTCGGCCGTGCTACTGGCCTGTGCTCATGCAGGGGCAATACAAGCTGGAAAGCGCATCCATAATCAGGTGAGTTGCTTCATCATAACCTTTGATTACAATGTTCCTTGGCCAGTTGCATGTTTCTTGGGATCAAATTCACCATGCCAATATCTGAAAATCAGTCTACGAGATTTTGCTGAACAAGGGGAGCCATCTATAACTGTTATAATAATCTTACATTTGTTGTCAAGGGCCTCTATGCTAGCTGATTCCTACAGGAGTGCCATCTCATGAACCATTTGAGATGGCATTATAGCACCAAAAGTACCTGCATGCATCATCCTGTGAAGAAAAAAACACTTATAAAGTTGTTACTAGTCACTGTCAATGATGATGGAAATAATATTTTAGCATACAGGTATTTCTGTGTCTTAGGTGTTAAGTTTGTCCAAACAAATGGACATGCATGCTTTGAAGAAAAACATATGCTGTGAACATAGAAGCAAAATTTTGGAGATCACCTTTTTTATTGCTTTGATTTTGGAGATCTGTGGTAGTGTGGTATATGTCAGATTTGCCCACAAGCAAAATTTTGAGTTATTATTATGATATAACTGCCACACTTGCCAGTGAGCATTTATACTTCTTGCATTTGAGAATTCTATGTGAGTTGTCTTGTCAGTAGGTGTCATTTATTTGTCTTTATGGATCAGTGAACTACATTATGATTGATTTATTATACATTGATCAAGGTAAGAATCAAAATGCTAGGTCATCTACATTAGTTCATTACTAAGCTTAAGCAACTTCCCTTTGGCAGCATTGGATGAGATACATTAAATCAATTATTCATCTGTCTCACAGTTTCCATTTTCTCAAATTATATGATTGTGCTATGCCTGTGGGTGTATTAACCCCTATACCCTCACGGCTAGCCTTGGGCCGCTCGCCATGAAGGCCCACAAGATCAAGACGTACGGCATAATAGTACCAAATAGGCTATTTTACTTGTAACTCTATCCCTTCGTCGTATATAAGGAGGGGCAGAGGTCCTTAGACAGGACATCTCAGACCAGATCAACAGATCACATCTCAACTTGTAACCCAGATCTACGCGATCTGGGGACCACGCTTTCATAAGGCAATACAATCCACAGAGACGCAGGGCGTAGGGTATTACACGATACGCGGCCCGAACCTGGATAAATCCTTTTGTCCCGTCTTGCGTCACGCTCGATTGCTAGCTTTAGGCTGCCCAACACCGAAATAACCACCAAGGGTAACCCCATGGTGGACTGCCGACCGTATTTCAGATTGAGTTAGATATCAGAAGATGAAGGATCAAAGTGGACGTTTTGATAGTTTAGGGGCTAATTTGAGCTTTACACAATAGTTGAGGGATCAAAATGACTATTTTTCCTTTAAAAGTGGAGGGACCCTAAGATAACATCTTTTGCCATGTTAATGGATGCTCCATACATTTTCCTCAATATTTAACTATGAAAACGAGCTAGTAGCTACTCTCTCCATTTCAAATTGTAAGTCACTCTAAAAATCTTGGAGAGTTAAAGTTCTTCAAGTTTGACCAAATTTAAATGATAAGATAATAACAATTAGATTGTCAACTAAGTATCATTGATTTCTTCGTTAGCTATAATTTTATAATATATATATTTGATGTTACATCTTTGTAACTCTTTCAATAATTTTTTGTCAAATTTGAAATATTTTGACTCTCCAGTATTTTTGGAATGACTTACAATTTGGAACAGAAAGAGTAGAAGTAAGAAGCAACATGAATTAGCCTTTCGTTTATTGGATGCCATGCTCCGCCTTTGTGCACTAACAAATTATCCTCTACTCCTATATGTCAATATCATCATGTTGCATTGCGCAGGTAGTAGGATGGGAGCAGCAAGCATACGGTTTTAGGCTTTTAGCCTTCGATTGCTACTTGTGAATTTAATATAATCTTCTCTTATCAAAACAAGAAGCGAGACTAAGGGCTTGTAATCTTGCACAACTTTCGTAGAATCTGCAGCAAAATTTCCTAACGCAACGCTTGGGAACCAGGAAGGTCTCCATTGACCAGAGCTAACAGCGTATAACACACTAACCTCTCAAACTCCATGAAGAACGTCACTGCTGGATAATGTTGTGTAATGCGTTTCAGACGCAACAGTCATCGTTGCCAGATCACAGCAAAGCGTTACTGCTGGCGTCATCACAATATGTGCCAGGTCTGCTGCACTCTGCAACCGCGACAACAAAAAGTTAGTATTGTTGGAGGCAAAGGGTCAACGGTTGTTAGTCAACTTCCACAACCTCGTGGCCTTTCGGGGCTAGTAAAATTATTTTCAAGTTGCGTTATCACTTATCAGTTCACTCTTGCCACGAAAGTGAATTGAAGTTTGGTCATCGCTGTCTTGGTAGGTAGACCAAGACCAGTCGATTATACACGTTAATCAGAAAGAAAATCAAGAGTTTCTAGACTATTCACAATTTGACGAGCACATGGATACATTAAAAAGAAAAAAATCTGTGTGATAAAAATACAAAGAAATAAATTAGGGGTGCCAGTTTAGTTGCGTCGATTATTCAATTTGTAACCCTTCTTTTATAAATATTCGTCATTTTAGGCTTTGGCGTAGTGACTAAAAAATCTTGATTTGTAATTAATAGTAGGTGCAACATGTATGATGAGTAAGCAACGAATAAGCAACACATATAAGCAAAGAGCAATAAATGCCCAGCATGTCGTGCCCTCTCCGACAGCCCCCACCAGGCACCTGCCTTTGAGCCTTTCCGATGCCCCACCCCCAAGATGCTCCTGTTTTAATTTTGGGGGCTATTGGAATTAAGTAGAAACCCTTTAAAAATAGGGAAAACTTCTAAATCAAAAGTAGAGGTCTAGGTTTAGCAGTTTTTGTTGGAGATGCTCCGAAGTTTAAAATTATCCTAATTTCAAGGTAGAAGGCAATGCAAATCTGTTTATTTTTAGCCTCATATATGCTCACCACCAAAAAAGCACAAAAATCTTAATACAATTAAAAGTCCACATACAAGACTTCGTTGTAGGGTACAAGGTGGTGTTTGTTAGCCTTTTTTTTTCTGAGGTTCATTGGTGGTGTGTTTCTTGTGTAGTAGCTTTGTTGTTGTCTCCTATTTGTGAGGGTGTTTTTTTTATTGTAAAACGCTTTTTTCTCTTATTTTTTTAAACTTCCAACAAGCTTTATCAATTCACAAAGATTGATACATAATTTACAAGCAGGTGAAGGATAAATGTAGGGGGATCATCTACCCAAACTTGAGAGTTTTTCTCTAGTAGAGCTTGCCTAGCTAATTCAAGGGCAAGTGAATTACAATGACTAATCAAGATTGTTGCGAATTCCTTCCGGTGCTTTTTCCTTATTGTAAAACACTTGTTCTCTATTAATATATGTTCAGCATGCTCTTGCTGCTGGCTTTGAAACAAAGAAAATATAAAAAAAACAATTGTAAAGTGCCCTGCATGACTGCGTCTTCGCGAGTGCAATAAAATAGTTGCAAATATGTGCCCGTACATTGTGTTGCACGGCACGTCTATCACCGAGGCGAGTTTGGTGAATGAAGCACTATAAATAAATAAATGTACGCGAGGAGAATGGGGCTGGGCTTTGCGAAGGTCCGAGGACCCAACGACACTGGCCAACAGCTTTCCCAGCTCCATTCTCTGTTTCTCTCGCAAGTCGCAAGAGAGCTCGATCGCACACGTACGCGACCATGGCTGAGGAGGTCACGCCCAACGTCCACGTTCTCATCGTCTGCTACCCGGCCCAGGGCCATATCAACCCCATGCTTCGCCTCGCCAAGCGCATCGCGGCCAAGGGCGTTCTCGTCACCTGCTCCTCGTCCTCCAACATCCGCGACAATCTCGCCGCCGCCTCCGGGGTGTTGGCCGGCGGCGACGGCGTGCCCTTCGGCGCCGGCCGCATCCGGTTCGAGTTCCTGGACGACCATTTAGCCGGGACACGGCTGGACCTCGAGGACTTCATACGGCAGCTCGAGACCGCGGGGCGGCTGGCTTTGCCCGACCTTCTCAGGCGCCAGGCCGAAGCAGGGCGGCCGGTGGCGTGCGTCATCGGGAACCCGTTCCTGCCGTGGGTGACCGACGTCGCGGCCGACGCTGGCATCCCCTCGGCGGTGCTGTGGGTGCAGTCCTGCGCGGTGTTCTCGATCTACTACCACTTCGCGCTCGGGCTGGTGGAGCTCCCGCGCGAGGACGACGACGACCTTGAAGCGCGGTTCACGCTCCCGGGCCTCCCGACGCTGTCCGCCGCCGACGTGCCGTCGTTCCTGCTCGCGTCGCACCCGTACAAGATGCTCGGCGACACGATTCAGAACCAGTTCCTCAACATGGGCAAGGCGTCGTGGGTGTTCGTCAACTCGTTCGCCGAGCTAGAGCGCGACGTGGTCGCCGCGCTCCCGAGCGTCAGGCCGCGCCCTCCGCGACTGATCCCCGTGGGGCCGCTCGTCGAACTCGGGGGCCAGCTGGACGGCGACGACGTCCCGCTGCGCGGCGACCTGATCAAGGCGGCGGACGACTGCATCGGGTGGTTGGACGCGCAGGCGCCGCGCTCCGTCGTGTACGCGTCGGTCGGGAGCATCGTGATGCTCTCCGCCGAAGTGATCGCCGAGATGGCGCACGGGCTCGCGTCCACCGGCCGGCCCTTCCTATGGGTGGTGCGGCCGGACACTCGCCCCTTGCTCCCTGAGGGGTTCCTTGACGCCGTCGCGGGTCGCGGCATGGTCGTGGCCTGGAGCCCGCAGGATCGCGTGCTGGCGCACGCCTCCACTGCGTGCTTCCTGACGCACTGTGGGTGGAACTCCACGCTTGAGACGGTCGCCGCCGGCGTGCCTGTGCTTGCTTTCCCGCAGTGGGGTGACCAGTGCACGGACGCCAAGTTCCTGGTCGACGAGCTCAGGATGGGCGTCCACCTCCGCGCCCCGCTGCGGCGGGAGGGTGTGCGCAAGGCTGTCGATGCAGCAACGACAGGGCCAGAGGCTGACGCCATGCTCGCCAACGCCAAGGCATGGAGCGCGGCGGCACAGGCCGCAGTGACGCCAGGAGGGTCCTCGGACCGGCACGTGCAGGCGTTCATCGACGAGGTCTCTCGTCAAGCACGTGGACGGCAAGCTCAAGCAGTTGCGGTTTAGTTTTTTTTTATGAGTAATAAAGTTTATGGTCGGTCCTCAAACTTTCGAAGGTGTGCCATCTCGATCCCAAACTAAAAAAGCGTACTATTCTGATTCTTAAATTTTTGTTTGGGTTTCATGTGAATCCAAACAGACTATTACATGTGCACTGTCCTATGTGCAACTTGAATCTCTCTAAAAAAAAACTTCTCAAATTTTAGATGACGGTGAAATCCAAAACCACAGTGAATCCAAACAGACCTTTTCCATTTCTCTATAAGCATAAATAATTTTAGATGCTTCAAAATATTTTTTTTCATTAACTTCAAAATTTTATTTGGGTTTCCTCATATTATATTCCAAAATGTCTCAAATTTTTTCCCGAACTCCAACGTGCCTTTCGACCTAACTCGATGCATTCCGGTGAAATCCAAAACCACTATGAGGCTCTCTGCACCGTAGGGTCTTCCTTTTCAAGAATCCATCGTTATTTGACCGTTTCATCCTTGGTTCTTACATTCCGGTATGTGGTGTTTGCCAGCAGACACCTCCAGCGTTCTTCGGTCTGGTGGGTTGGAGCCCTTCCTCTCTTATATTTTTCATGTCGAGGATTCGTGAAGGAAGATGTGGAATCGTAGAAATGATATATTTATAAAGTTCTACCACTAAACGTTTGTGTTAGATTGGTGTTGAGGTGATCTGTGTGTTAGTCCTCAAACTTGTGAGGGTGTCATTCTAGTCGTTAAATTGTGTTTGGGTCCTATATTCATCCAAACCGTGTTGAATTTGTACCTGCCTTCATACCTATTTAGATGAATATAAGATCTAAACAGAAATTAAGGACCGAAAAGACACTTTACCCCCACAAGTTGGGGGATGCGCCATGGACTTTGCTCTTTTATAATCAAGCATGTCCCTGCCTTATGATGTAGTACGACTTGTTGTGTGATCACTTAGACGATTTGCGGCTCATATATCTTCTATCCTCTGTTTTCTATATCTACGTATTATATTTATATTTAATTCATCGTGCAATACCCATCCTGATTAAACAAGTTCCACTGATCTCCGTCCATCCATCTCCATCGCGTTAATCTCCATTGATAATGCGAGTTCGCTCGATCAACAACCGTGTGCACGAGGAACATGACGATGGCCCCACACAAGAGACATGGGTGCTCCGGCTGCTGAGCGGCACCAAGAATGCCATCGAGTGGTGGAATGTTCGACAGCCGCTGGCTCCTGTTTATGGTCATCGTGCGCCGTGACCGTGACCACTGGCGAAGCCAAAGGTGGCTGGCAGGGGCCGTGGCCCCCCTAAGCACAGTGATTTTCCTTAAATATGTATAGAAAATTAATTTGGATAGGTAAAAAATTATTATTTCACTTTATTTTGATGATAAAAAGGCTAAAATTCATTTGAATTGAATATACTAAATTCCTATAAAAAATTCTAACAGCATGTATGTAGAACATATTTAGCATGCTTATGAGATGATATCGTATTGTCCGGCCCCTCTTATTCAAAAGTTCTGGCTCCGCCACTGACCGTGACAACGGCAAGTTATGTACTCCACGTGAGTGTTGGATGAGATCGTTTTGGATGCATAAGATCGTTTTTATTCGTGCAAACAAATAATTTCTTTGGCTTTTGTATGTGTGCAAGTAAGTTATATGCATGAGTGTTCTTGTTTATGTCGTGTTTCAGAAGAATTATGCAACCACACAAACCTTACTATAGACATGGCTTTAGCTCATCTTCACTAGTAAAACATTTTTTTTGCTGAAAACATGCCTTTTTTTGTGTTGGCAAAACAATTTTACATGTATATTTTTTAAAACTTGTTTTTACATAATACCATACATGACCCATAAATGGAATGTGAAGCTGTGAAAAGTTACTATTTTCAGCTTCATCATATCTCATTCTTATGTGAAAGCATATGACTTAAGGAGTTTTATTGGCGAAGTTGTTTTGAAAAAAAATATTCAAACATTTCATGAAGCTAGTGAACATATCCTAAGTGAGACGAGCAGGGTAGCTTCCTTTGGATCACCGGACCAGGGGTGTCCCGTGGAAAAATGAGACCCTATTCGAAACACTAAGTGGAGGCCTAACATGTAGTGCCAAAGTAATAAAAATGACAAAATATCTATATTAGAATTTCAATCGGGTCTTTATTTTATCGTGGAATAAAATCTTAAAGAAAAATCAACTCCACACATAAAGGTCATCAGCATCAATATGAAACCATCCATCTCGTTTAAGTGCAGCTTCAAGATGATGACAACAAAATTTCAATCTCTTATTATCAAGAGAACTCAATGCATCAGAAGTAAATATGAAGCCAAATTTGTGTACAAAGACAAAGCACAGTAGGTTTAACTAAATAAGGATTGGGCATGGAATTTACAAACGATCTTCTCTGATCTGGGTCTAGATTGCGACTAGGTCTTGAACGACGAAACAAATAACGGCGCGGGCATTGGCGAGTGTGACTGCGAGGAGCAGGAAGTCAATCGATGCATCCACTGTCCAGCCTCCAGGTAACGAAGGGTTACGTGAAAAAGAATGAGAATCGCTGCCGGCCTCTCAAGCTCTACAAGGAAGTCACGATCGTGGACGTGGGTGCTGGACTTTGCTCTAGCAGGCAGGCCACGGTTTGGGCTGCACAAGATAGGTTTGACTCATTTTCTAATTGAAACAAAGTCCAAAATTACCATATATACCTACGATAGTAAATATTGAGACCCATAGTTTTTGGAGGTCCTGTTCGATCGCACAGCCCGCACGTGCCCAAGGATGCTCCTGACCGGACTAAAGTTTGGTCACTTCTTAGGTAATAGGCTAGGTGGACTAGTTAAAATTTTCTATTTTCTTATGAGTTTTACTCATCAATTAGTGTATACTAATGACCAAAACATGGATTGTGTTTAGTTTAGTCCATCCAAACACCTCTTAGCTTGTTTGTTTTGAGTTTTGGCCATTTTTAAAAAATACTCCCTCTCTTCAAAAAAAAAACATATAATTCTAGCACAGTACCATAGTTTAGTATCTCTAATTTGATTAATTATAGATAAAAAACTATCAATATTTAAGTTATCAATAATATCATTGGATTCGTTACGAAATGTAGCTTTTTAATAAATTAATTTCAAATCATAAATATAAATAATATTCAGTAAAATTTTAGTCAAACATATGCTACTTTTGATAGCACGCAA
>JAKNSH010366365.1:0-10376 GCA_027790015.1 Cymbopogon flexuosus
TAGGCCCAAACGCAACGGCAGCAGCAGAATACAAAAGGAAGGAACCAGGTAAATACATGGCTGCAGCAAGCCAGAGTGAAACACACGTTCTGTGAAAGCAATTAGTAAATCGGCATGCTCAAGCTTTTTTTTTAAAAAAAAATGACAGGACATGCCGATACGACCGAAGGAATGAGAATGGCCGAACCTGCTGCCGATGTGCCGCTACATGACGGCGCCAGCGCCATGGTCTTGTGCCCGCCGAGGCGATGGAGATGAACGGCCGCAGGAGGGCGGCGGCCTCGGTCCGGAGCGCGTGAGGGAGAAGGTGCCGCCGGCCGGGTGGTTGGCGGTGGGGCGTGGACACGGCGTAGACGACAGGATGCGAAGAAGCGGCGCCGCCGGCCGTCGCCGCAGGCGCAGGCCGACGACGCTGGCGAGGTAAGGCAAATCGGCGAGGCTTGGGGCTCGGACGCGACCTGCGGGGAGCGGCAAGCAGAGGTCCGAGGCGGCCAACGGTATGGCGGCAGCGGCGGCGTCCCAGCAGGCGCTGGCCATCGAAGCGGCGGAGGCGCAGCGACATAGGCGAGGAGGGTGGAGGGGATTTTTTACTACCGTTTTCTTTGGCTGCCGATTGAGAATGTGTGTGGAGCGGATGTGCCGAGGTGGTGAGCTTTTTTTTTTCTTGGACGGTGTGAGGTGGCGAGAGCAGAACCTTTTGTTGGAAGTGAAAGTGACCATGAGTTAACGGCGAGAGGCTAAATTGATGCTAAGACATGCACGTGGCAACTCCAGTTTGGTTAACAGTAATCAAAACAGTAGCTAAAACGCTCTGAGCACGCCGAACCTAGGCGCTATATGGAGTTGTATATTATTCATGGATGGGCGATCAGATTCATCAGATGATTGAAAGCAGGGGGGCTCGCTCTGACGACTCATCCGTCATCAGACACCCATCAATTATGATGAGGACACGCCCTCCAAGGTTTTACCCGATCTTTTACGGTACAAAATGACAAACAAACAACTTCTCTGAATTTTTACTCCCTTGTTATGCTTGTCTCGTGGTGCGTCAGAAAGGAGCGTGCCGCACGTTCGAACAACGCTCCTCGACGCCGACCTAGCTGCTCCCGTGTCCTGGAGGAGGTCAACTCTTGGATTCGGGCAGGTTTTAGCAGCCTGGCACTGCTTACCGCCCTAGTCGCTTAGGCTTCGTCGTGCCGTTCTCTGTCGCGCAATCAGTTTCTTCTTTAGTACGCCTCTTTTGTACCACCACTAGTTGGTGAGTGTATGTGTGTACTCCAAGTGTAGGGACGGCCCCTCGCCGTACTTAATCTTGGAGCGTGTATGAACTCCCCTTCCACTTAATGAAATACGTGCTAATGCGCGCTTTGAAAAAAAATAAGCAAGGACTTCAGCTATCGTAAGCACACGACCAGCAACTGACTCAACACTGACCAATGACGTAATAATTAAATCAAAGCAATACTCAGAGGCACGATCTTCAGTTCACCAAGATATGAAAACTCAACTGACGTATGACAAGCAAGACCAATTATCTCGTTTTCCACTCAAACAATCCAGTACCAATAATCGATAGATTAGTATATCAACGGAACCAAGTAGCTTTCTCTGGTTAATGAACTCAAATAGTAGCAGCGATAAATAGAATAGGTATCAACTTACAAGCGAAGAAAACCAAACCCTAGATAAATCTTCCACCTGCAATCTCGACGAATTACGATCAGAAGAGAGGGAACTCCAGGAATTCCAAGCGATGCGCCCAAGCTGTAGCATCTCGATCACGCAACTTCACACAAATCCTTAAGGGATCCGAATCAACAACCACTAGGGTCTCACGAGCAGCGGCTCGACATGGAATTACTCCACAATAAAATTTAACCTCAAATTACAAGGAGCGGACAGCTCCCTAATATATGCACGCAGGCATAGACTAATTGAAACGGACTCTACCACAAGGCCACCAACTTGGTTCGGCCCAGCATGTGCATGACGCACCAAGACCAACCAGTTTAGCCCAGAAAATATTAAACTAATACGGCCACAATGCTAATCATATTATTTGGAGACTTACTCAAATAAACAAAGAAAGTATCCACGTAGTTATTAGGTTGGGCTGCCATCTATCTCCACGTGCACCGTGCCTATATAAAGATATACAGGCCAGATTTATTTGCCTAATTCGTTTCTATTTGGCCAAAATTATTTCCTTGAGAAAAATAAGCTTCGTTTTAAAATTTATGGAATTATCTAGGGCCCCTTACTTCATCTTGATTTTCTTTGCATCAAATGAAAATGAACCGAACTGAATAATTTGAGGAGCCATGGGCTCATCAAATTATCCTTGGGAATGTAGCCTCCCAGCACCATGGCGTTGACGTAGTCCTGCACCCTGTGGAACGGCAGGCCCGGCAGCGCCACCGCCAGCACCCGCATCAGCATCAGCAGCCACCCCTCCCGGAAGTAGGCGCCGCGCTGGTACCCCAGGTACACGCCGCGGCAGAGCTCCCACGCCGACCTCAAGCGGCTCGTCTCCGCGTCCAGCACCGACGAGGAGGCCGTCTCCTCGCCCGGGATCTCCCTCACCACCTGCATGTATGCATTGCAATTTGCAGTATTGCAAGGAGATGAGAAAGAGTAAAAAAAAAAAAACTGATAAGTAAATCACCTTGAGGTTGTAAGATTTGTCGAAGTGGAGGCGAAGCCCGAAATGCAGGAAATGGACGGCGGATCTGTCGTTGGGCAGCCGCGGCAGCGAGTCGTCGCCGTAGGTGATCCTGAAATGGCGCTTCCTGGGGCGGTCCAGGTTCCTCTCCACGAACATCGCGAGCATGGCGTCGCCGACGCGCGGCTGCCCGAACGTGTCCACCCCGGCCAGCCGGTCCACCACCGTCGTCTCCCTGTGGTACGCCAGGATCGCCGCGAACAGCACCGCCAGCGCGCCGCCCGACCCGTGCCCCGTCACCAGCAGCCGCGCCTTCGTGTTCGCTGCCAGCAGCTCCTTCACCTTGTCCCGGATCGCGTAGTAGGCGTACACCTGCGGCGGGCATGCGGAAATCAATGCATGCTTATCGATCAGAGTTGCCGGTGTGCGTGGCCGTGCATGTGCGTCGACGTGTACTGTAGCCGTCGACGACGACGACGACGAAGAAGAAGCGATGGGAGACCTTTTGGGGCTTGCCCTTGATGTGCTCGACCCACTTGGGCCAGCCGATGTTGCGCTGCGCGCCGAGCGCATTGGTGTAGGCGGCGTGCGCGTGGCCGAGGCGGGGGATCTTGTACCACGACGGGTCCAGGTCGGCGCACCACCCCGCCGCGTCGAACGGCCTCGTCCCGCGGAACGCCACCACCACCAGCTCCGCGTCCGCGTCCGCCGCCGGCTTGTCGCAGAACACGAACGCCTGCGCCGTGTACGCGTTCTGGAACTCTGCATGCATGGTGCCGAGAAGATCAAGAATGCCGGCTTGCTTGTTGCACACAGCAGCAATGTCGTCTTACCGTTCCAGCAGTTGTAGAAACGCACGAACTCCATCTGCATGCATGCGCCACGTACAGTGCGCCCGTTTCGATCAGCTCTTCTTTCAAATTCGACCGAACGAATGAAAGCACAAAAGGAGCGCACGTTACCTGCCAGTGGCTCGTGACCACGTCGCGGATGAACGCCTCGTTCTCGTAGGCCAGTTTGGACGCCATGACGCAGAGCGCGGCGTCGAACCGGCTGTCCGTCGGCTTGATGCTCCGGTCCAGATCGACTCTCCGGTCGATGAGCCCCGTCAGCGACCGGTACGTCGGCGACGATCTGTCAGGATACGCCAACCTCCCTGCATAGAACGAGGCGAACTGCGTTAGACACAGACTTCTGATCTCTTCTTTGCACGACATGCCCTGACTGCATGCACTGACCATGGAGGACGTTGTCGACGAGGTTGAGCAGGAGCTCGACGGCGGCGCCGAGCGCGGCCAACGGGCCAGAGAGCGAGAGGAGGAGGGCCTGCAGGATGAGGTTGAGGAAGATGGCGAGGCGGCGCGCGAAGCTGCGGACCTCGGTGCTGGTGAAGCAGTCGACGGCCCTGTTCCGGCCGACCTTGGGCGAGAAGAGGAGGTGCAGGAGCTCCACGGGGCCGGCCCTGTCCGGCCGCAGCACCATGTAGTCATTGCTGAAGAAGTAGTCGAGCTCGCTCATGCTGCGCGTGCGCAATGCACTGGTGGCTGTGAGGCTGTGGCCACGACGCGCGTATCCTTGTGGCAGAGCGCAGGCAAATGCACTTGTGAGCCACTAAAAGCAACAGAGTTGTGATTGAATTTGCTAACGTTTAAAGACTTTATTGGTCACTGCAATTTATTCTCACAGGATTCCTTGTTTTGGGCTGCACTTTTCTAATTTACGTCTGGTTATGGGACATGACGAAGAATTGGGCCGTTATTAGCCGTTGCAACCCCCCGAGCCATTGTAAGTAAATATATGAGTTTCCCTTAAAAAAAAGGTAAATATATGAGTCTTTTTCATTCAGAATGTCCATGTATCACAAAGCGGGAAGTGTCCTTTTTTACATTCAAAACATCAAGTGCTGCCTTTATTTTCAATGAAAATTAAAAATGAATCGCCGATCTGACCTCGTAAGTCTACACCCTCGCAAGTCTACCAGATGGACGTTATTGTAACCAATGTGTCTTGTTGACTGTGCGAGCCATCTCATCCAATATATATAAATGGCAAACCGGGTACTAGTAGCACTAAAATTTTCCATGTTGATGAATAACGCCGACGACTTAACACGTTCTTGCATTAGATGTACCAATTAATCAAATGGAAATACCTGGAGACACTCCAGCATAGAGCACCTTACTAGTTACTAAGCAAGATGCTTAAGAATTTGATATGGTACCAATCTCAAGATGTCTGTTGTTAGCCATGCATTATGCATGTGGGCAAACGTCTAGTTCACTGACGTACAGGCCAGTTAATTATTAGAAACAAGGTCGAACGACTTTACACGTTCATGCATCACCAGTGGTTGATGTACCAATTAATCAAATGCAACTACCTAGTACCTACAGACGCTCCAGCATATAGCACCTAAACTTTTTTTTCGCAAAAAAAAAAAAGATGCTTCAGAATTTGATATGGTGTCAATCTCAAGATGTCTGTGGCCATAT
The DNA here is from genome assembly GCA_027790015.1 of Cymbopogon flexuosus. Lineage (NCBI taxonomy): Eukaryota > Viridiplantae > Streptophyta > Magnoliopsida > Poales > Poaceae > Cymbopogon > Cymbopogon flexuosus. The sequence goes on from JAKNSH010366365.1 coordinate 5,158, forward strand.
GTCTAGTTTACTGATGTAGAGGTCAAGTTAATAGAAACAAGAGTAAAATGCATGCAGGGTTCTAGAACTTTTTTTGGCCCTCCGATCCCATCTGTGTCCTCAAACTCAAAAAGCAAATTGTCAAGGTCTCTGAACTACTGTCCTCGTTTGCACCAATGGTCCAAAACCTGTTGCACGAGCACTAACATCTGACATGGCGGAGCCAAAGTCGCAGCTAGATGATGTGGCTATATGCAATTCTTTTAAAAAAAAACTTGCTACATTCTCTTACTCTACCCAAGTCCCTTATCTCTCCAGCACCTTCTCCACTGCATCGGAGTGGGACAGGATGGCACCATCGCAGTAGCTCAGACTGTTGGATGCGTCGTCACAGCTGTGCTCATAAAATCATTCGATCGGTTCGGGCCCAGACGCCACATGCACATCTTGATAGTAATAAAATATATTATTCATTTTTTTTATTTTCTTACAAATGAACTATATGTACAATAGTGGTTATACTACATATCAATATAGATACGTGAAACATATTTGTCAAAATTTTCAAAAGCCCACCCTGGTGCAGGAGACAATGACTTACGAATAAAAACCAAACCAAATGTCAAAGTCAAGAAAACTTGTGAAACCGCATATATTAGTATATATAATGGTGAATTTTGTCGACCAACGTGGAAAAATATGTCATGGTGTCAAAAGTATATTTCACGGGGGGATCAATATTCTCTGTTCATAAATCATAAAATCCTTTGCTAAAATTTGTTTACTCTAGAAAGAACCAGACATACAGTAAGATCCAGCTCAACCATTGATCGGAAAATCCGGCGCTTGCAGTGGAGGTGGCTACCATATGCTGGGCTTGTTCGCTGAACCTCGACTGAACTGAACTTGGCAGAAACGCAGTACTCCCGGCTGAATGATTCAGCCAAACACCTCTAGAAATCTGGTCCAGTCCAGCCGACCGAACACGCCCGCTACCACTGGTGTCTTCTGGTAGCGGTGATGTTTGAGTATTCTTCCCCGATCTTGAGGTACTTATTAGTCGTGCTAAACAGATGTCCATAGCAGCCGAATTTTAATCTCATGATACTGCTAGTAGCAGTATTTTTTTTTTTTGACCTTCTAGTAGCAGCAGTATTTGAATCCTGACCAAGACTGCAAGATCTTCTTGGGAATCTATATAAGAAACCAACTCAAGGACTATATGCGCTGTATTTCAATTGTTATTGCTAATATAAGGACAAATTTTTATTCGTCTCTTGGGATACATCTGATAAACTGGGCCTCACTCAAGAAGCTCATCGTAAATTAAGGGCACATGCAGCCCGTTTTGCGGCCAGATTAGTAACCAACTGCTTCTGCACTGCACTATGGATTATTTATTCAGTGCGTAGTTCATTGGGTTCTCAGATTCATATGCATGTATAATACAGATGCAATCTAGTTCACGAAATGACGGGCGACGAAAAGTGGACCCATAAAAATGCAAAAAAAAAAAAAAAAAAAAGCAATTGCGGCACCTGGATGGCCTTTAATTTGGTCAAGTATTAATGCATCTACATTACATATATAATGTACATACTGGATATATGACTGCAATGTTGCTGGGGACAGATATAACATTTGCTACAGGATTCTTTGAGAGTTTGGACTTATATGATCACTGATGATTGGGATGACATTTGGCACCATCTTTGTACGTGAAAATTTGGACGCCCGAGTTGTACAGTGAATATGTGCAGAAACATGTACACCTCGTTAAACGGAGCACATCCACAACTAATGTATGATTACAAATTTGGATGTGTTTGAGGCCTGGGTATCCGACTGCTTGTAATACTCATTTTACCATGCCTTTTAACACCAAAAATGTAACTTCCTTTTGATACGCATTCGACAGCAATTCCCCATATTATTGCCCTTTCCAAAAACAATTATGATCTTATTTTTACCCTTTGCCTTGCCCATTCGACTTCTCTTGGATATGTATGGGCATTCTTTGATACACATTTGACTATATCTCGTCGCCGACTACAGCCTTCCTACTATTAACTCGAAGTTAGCCACTCTACTGAATCATAATCCCTGCATAATAATCCCAAATGGCTATCACGTGCCTTGGCGAAAGCCATTGTTTCCTAACAATGCCATCCTACTATTAACCGGAGGCATGGCACTTCAGAGAGACAAAATAAAGGAGGTCGTTAACGGACTTTTGCAGGAAGATAAACGTTTGTCCTGATGAAAGTCACACTGTCCCCAAACGAAAATATGCTCGAACAAGTGTGTTGAGGTGTGATACTTCCGACATAAATGGATGATAGAGGCTTTCGTCAGATCTGTGGGAAGGGCAAACCCTAGGCCGGGGTGTTACAAGGCCGAACACTTGACTTGATTATGGAATCCACACAACAAGGCCGGATACCTTTGCTAGAGGCCGACAAGGCTCTAGTAAGACATAATGTCCACTTGTCCAGCAAATTAAATAGCCACATGTCAACAACAAGAGACGTCTCACTTGTCGCACCCATTGTTTGTGAATTGTTTTTTTACCGAAACAGCAGAATTCCCCTACCTATTTTTTCTTTTCAATTAAATGAAAGAATGAAAGAGTATAGGGGCATCCAGGCCCAAAGAAAAAAAAAATGGGGGGCAGATTTACAAAATTAATCCAGATGTCCAGTGGATGTTTCCCGGAGGCCTTGGCTTGGGACATACCAATCCAAGTTCATCTTTGAAATGCTTCTTCCATGGGTTGGTATTGGTTTGGGCATTGTTTTGTGAATTGTGTTGATCGTGTTAGATTTCATGGACAATAATCAATTAAGGGGCTTCTTAATCCTAAAACAAGGTGAAGGGCTCGCCCCAGAAACTTAACTGCATGTATGGCGGTATAGTATCTGACGCTAAACATTATCAATAATGGACTATATGACGCTAAAAATATTCATGGCAACTGAGCGTCTGACGCTATATGTTTTTAGCGTTAGGGCCTACAACGGCCGTCTGACGCTTTAACTTTTTAGCGTCAGATCATCTAGCACTGTATCCACTTTTAGCGTCAGATTATCCGGCACCAACTCTGGTGTTGTAGTGTAGTTGATCCTTACATTCAAATCCACGTGATTTGGGCCGGGTATGGAAAATTGTCTTTTGTTACCGGCTCCTGCTAGCTGTTCATAAGAGGGAGACCGAAGAGAGAGAAATAATGATACAACAAACAGTGTAGTATAGTAAAATTGGTGAGAACCTCCGGGAGGATCTGTGCTAAATAGGTAGGGGAATTCTTTCATTTGAAAATGTACCATAAAAAATGAGAAATGGTAAAGGATAGTTCTTTCATTTTTCTTTAGAAGAGCTAAATACCGATTTCTCCTGTTTTATGCTTAAAATGAGAAATGGTAAAGGATAGTTCCTCCGAATAACCACAACCAGATAATAGTTCCTCCAAATTTGAAAATGTTATAAAACATGTTGCCAGCAGTTTAGACCTTCTCCTCTCCGTCTCTCATGATCAACATAGTAGATGAAAATAGTAGAACAAGAAGACACAAGGTAGGGAGACTATTCTTTATTCCTCTGAATATTGGTGATTACAACATAGAGCTCCCATGTATTTATAGTCCTGCCAAGGTCTAAGAGTTTTGGTAAGAGCCCACATACAAACAGATTAGGATTAGGATTCCACCTTCTCCTTTCCTTCTAGGATAGTCCGTGTGTTTTACAACACTCCCCTTGACGATTACCACGATATGCACATGCCTCATTAAAAACTCCATCCGAAAACCCAGTGGAAAAAAGGTTCTTGGAGAAAAGAGTACATCACATTCGTTAATTATATTGCACATGCTGTCTTATTAAAAACCTTGTGTGAGAAACCTTCTAGTAAAAACTCACATAGAAAAAAAAGTACAACATTTAACCTTCTTGGTTATATATTCTTCAAGATATTCCATTCTTCATGAATAAATATTGATCTTCATGATCAATGCATAAACTTCAATGTTTTAGCAAATATGATCTACTTGATTCTTGTAATTCCAGTGGTTTGCCTTTAAGGTAAATAAAATATGCTTTCCCTCATAAAGCCATTATTTTGAACTGTTGGCTCATAATTCTTCTATAAATTATATGGGTATAAAGAAGAGCAAGATGCTTCATGCATAATGACCACTTATTATTTATGCAAAACAAATAAATTTATCCTTTAGGGTAATAAATCCTTTCAGAGGATTATGGGGTAAATAATATTCAAAATCTTCTAGATAATGCATCAAACTTATACTATAGTTTGAATATTTATAATTCTCTCTTAGCGGATTTGCTATAAATCTTCAGGATTTTAATTGTACCACTAAACAATAAATCTAGTCGTCAATTTGGCATTTAGGAGATAATTTAATTGCCAAAATCACCATTATTCTTATACCTTCTATGGTATTTGGAGGATAGCATTACTTCATTGCTAGCTTTTCATACACCCATAGTATTTAGATTCCTCATTTTCTTTCTCTCGGGTCTATATTCACTTTAGAGCTAAATGGTGTTTTTTCAGAAATTGACTAGCAAATCCTTCATGGATTAATTCCTTCAAGGATGTTTTAACTGTGAATAATATTTCTCTTCTATGAGATATATTCTCTACTACATGAGAGATTATTATGTGATATACATAATGAGATAGTGTTATTCACTACAAAGTCATTCGATGACTATTCCTTCTAGGATATGTTCTTCATGAGACTTAAATATTCATTCATGATATATATCTTAGACTTTAATACTTAGTATGAGTTTAAATTTCTATATGTTGCGATTTATATTCTTCAGGAATTATATAGATCTTCATAATCCATAATTAACTGCATATTTTATATTCATTTATTTCATTTACCAGAGATATATCAGAACATTCATTTCTTCTTAGTAGGAGATTCAACCTCAATTGTTTTCTTCATTGACCTGATATAATCGCTACAGGCGGCTTTGCCATGGACTTTATTTATTTCCGGATCCGGGTTCTCATAAGAGAAACATTGCAATTATAGAGGTAGCGTTGTCGACAACTATTATTTTCTCCTAATATCTTCACAATGTGAGATATTATATCTTTTTGTCATTTTCCAAACAAGAGATGATTTGTTGTTCTGCATATCCAACACTTAGTGATGTGCGCGCTTAGTGTGTTGGATTTCATCTTCATGATGATTCTCTTCATGAGG
>JAKNSH010366393.1:0-10208 GCA_027790015.1 Cymbopogon flexuosus
TTGCATATTGGGACAGAGGGAGTATAAAAGAGTGTCACTATGGAGTTTGTGCCGGCCAATTTTTCTTAAGTTTGGCTAAGTTTATATATAGAAAATATTAACAATATTTATATCTCTAAATAAATTTATTTTAAAAATATATTCAATAATTTATTCACCATAAATATTAATATATATAGTTGGTTAAAGTTGAAAGTGTTCTCTGGAAGGAAGAATGACAATTTTTTAGGGATAGAGGGAGTATAGTTTCTCAATCACATGTATTCACTCTCCTCTCATCTGCCAATCACATCTCTTCTTGTATTTATTTGCATGTAGACATGGTTTCTTAATAAAAAACCATCTCCTCATTTCTATTATTTAATTGTAGTGCCATAACATATTTTTTGCTTGGTTGTCAACCTAATTAATAATCGTAGAAACCATGTGGGTTCTGGGTTAGGACTTTCTGTGGGTTGGGACTTGGGAGTGCTCTGATATAGCTTATCTTTTCATCCTTTCTCCTCTATAAAGAATAAAGAAAGAATAAACATCTTTTTCAGTGCTTGGAACATAAGAGTATGATTACTTTTCTTGTGATAGTTTGGTAGTTCCATTCTTAAACTGGGCCCAGGCAGAGGAACAATGTTGGGCTAGGCCTCTCACCTTTTTTTTTCTCCATATACCCTTTCATTTTCTTTCCAACTTCATAGCATCCTTTAAGATTTGTCTTTTTGCATAAAGGAAAATTGTATCAAAATCAAGACAACTACATTGATCCATTGGCTTCTATAAGTCCATAACCAGGATGCAAAGCTTTGGTTTTTATCTTGTCTTCGTTTCTAAAAGAGAGAAAAAGATTTATTTGTTCTTGACCATATCACCATATGACCTGAGTCCTGAGAGTTGGAAGTACACATCAAACTTTGCTTTAGAGCACATACTACACATCAAGCATACAGTGATTTGTGAAGATATTTGCTAAGCTTTAGATAAGAAGGTCTAGAAACAGAAGCGGCCACCTTCTCCGATCCTTTTCTCGTTGGCATCCTTCTCTGATCCTTTTTCTCGTTGGTATCCCTTTTCTCCACAACACACCAACCGCTATCATAATAAGAGTAATAATCGACCTAAACAAAGCATTATCGCCATCGATCGTTCACCTTTGCATCATGCTGCCGGCGGCCTCTCGCTTCATAATCACACCTCAATGGTCCCTAATGGCCACTGATAAAATGACAATTGCCAGGACAATTGCCACCTTAGCAGTAGCAAGCCTCTACAACCACTGCAATTATAGTACTACTACACAGTAGTACTACCAATCTCATGTTGTTCTGCCTTGTACTTCTGCCCAGTTGCATCTATGGATCTATTGCAGTTATGAGTGCATTGTGTGCCATGTCTGCAATGAGTTCACAGGAAGCAAAGTTTTTCGTGTCGAATGGAGGTTTTCAGACGAGTACTCAACTGAGCCGAATTAAGGAACAGTGCGATGGCAGGTGGAGTCCTGAAAGCCTCAGAGAGCTCCAGTTCATATTATATATTTTACTTGGTTTAGATCTCACTGCAAGCAACTGGTTTTGATTTCTCCGTGAAAGCGCAAATGATTTGTGCAGCGGCGCACTGCAGCCTGGCAATCTGAGAAGCAGTTGGTGTCACTTTCGGTTGCCATCGTCGTCAGGATCAGGAATTAGAATCCGTTACGCTAGAAACTCAGAATTGTAATCTGAAAAAGAAACTCAGAATTGAATGGGCGCATGCAACCGTGCTGCACTCGATCTTCCACCTGAAATCTTTGTCCTACTCATCAAAATTCCAGTTCATATATGTAGTAGTAATAATTGGTCAGAAACTCGATCAGAGCAAGGAAGATCGACGATGCCGCATCCACATCCACCTGAAAATGCTTCTAAATTCCAGACTGCAGTTGTAGAGTTCGCTACGCGAAAAGAAGAATTGAATGAAGAGTGCAACCCTTGGGAATCAGAACCCGTTACGCGAGAGGAGGGCTCGGAATTGAATGGAAGAACGCAATCGTGCAGCACTCCTCAACTCAACGGTCTCTCTCAGTGCTCGCTGGCCGCCTGTCCTCCGGTCATCCAGTCGACGAAGACGGCGGCCGGCGGTGGAGCACAAGGCCGGAAAAGGAGCCACACCGGCTTGACCGCACACACACCGAGACCATCCCTCCATCCCTGAATGCATGCCAGCCTGAGTGCCTGCCTGAGTGCACGCAGCACCCACAGTAGACAGCAAAGCACTGAGGCCTGTGCTTTTGTTTTCTTGCTCTGCATTTCCTGTTCCTGTTGTGCGTGCATCAGTTTCACGCGATCATATCAGAGGAAACAGATAGCATATCCATACTCAAATCGCGCCCCCTTTTTCTGAATTTCTTTGACGACGTAGCAACAGTGCCAGCCAAGTGGCGCAGCTTGACCGGGAAAAAAAACCACTGCTGCAATTGCATAACGAACTGATTGGCGAGTAAACAAGGTGGCATTAGCACTGTAAAGGGAAATTAAAGGCAGGAGGATTATAGGATACTAATCAAATCGCGGCTCGAGCAGGTGCGAATAAGAGCCGTTGTCGTGGGAGGAAAGCAAGTCCCAGTGACATGGACGCGCACCAGACGCCGATTATAGTTTACATACATGAATGATTTCATGAAAGAAAAGCTATGGCACTGTACAATGATTGCAACGTCGACAGACATGCAGGCCACCCATGACCCATGGGGTTATCGATCCCAGGGCTGAGCTTTTGCTTTGTTTGGTCTTTGGTGACGATCGATCTTGCTAAGATTCTTCCATGTGTGACATTTGATTAATCCCATGCATCGCCGCCATGGAATCCATTATATATGCATATATATAATATGTATGCATATGTACTATCTGGTAGGGTGTCGCCTCACCACTGCACCGGCGACGCGACGGCGAGTGCTCTCCCCTCGTGGCTTCCACTCACTCACACTCAGCTCAGCTTGCCACTCAGCTGCCGATGCATAAGAAGCGGCAGCTCTGAGCTCAATCCTCTCAGCTCAGCTCACTTCATCCGCTCGTCCGCAGCCAATCTGCGGGCGGCTGCTTCTGATGTCCGCGATCATGTTCCGCGCCGTGCCGTTCATGCTGCTGGCGTGCGCCGCGGCGGCGGTGGCGGCTGCTGACGGCGAGCGGCGATCGTACATCGTCCACATGGACGTGGGCAAGATGCCGGCGCCATTCGTGGAGCACGAGGGGTGGTACCTCTCGGTGCTGTCGTCGCTGCCGTCCGCGACGACGGCGGCAGCCGGGGAGGGCGCGGCGCCGGTTCACCTGTACACGTACACGCACGTCATGCACGGGTTCAGCGCGGTGCTCACCTCACGGCAGCTGGAGGAGCTCAGCGGCGTGGACGGACACGTGGCCGCGTTCCCGGAGACGTACGGCCGGCTCCACACCACGCACACACCGGCGTTCCTCGGTCTGACGAGCGGCGGCGGGGGCGTCTGGCCGGCGTCCAAGTACGGCGACGGCGTGATCATCGGCATCGTCGACACCGGCGTCTGGCCGGAGAGCGAGAGCTTCAGCGACGCCGGCATGGGCCCCGTCCCGGCCAAGTGGAAGGGCGCGTGCGAGGCTGGCCAGGCGTTCAAGCCCTCCATGTGCAACCGGAAGCTCATCGGGGCGCGCTCCTTCAGCAAGGGCCTCAAGCAGCGCGGCCTCACGATCTCGCCCGCTGACTACGACTCGCCGCGGGACTACTACGGCCACGGCTCGCACACGTCGTCGACGGCGGCCGGCGCCGCCGTCACCGGCGCGAGCTACTTCGGCTACGCCAACGGCACGGCCACCGGCATCGCCCCCAAGGCCCGGGTGGCCATGTACAAGGCCGTGTTCTCGAGCGACACGCTCGAGTCCGCGTCCACCGACGTGCTGGCCGCCATGGACCAGGCCATCGCCGACGGCGTCGACGTCATGTCGCTGTCCCTGGGATTCCCCGAGACGTCCTACGACACCAATGTGATCGCCATCGGAGCCTTCGCCGCCATGCAGAAGGGCGTCTTCGTGGCGTGCTCCGCCGGGAACGACGGCTCCGACGGGTACTCCATCATGAACGGCGCGCCCTGGATCACCACCGTCGGCGCCGCGAGCGTCGACAGGGACTTCACCGCGACCGTCACGCTTGGCAGCGGCGTCACCGTCCAGGGCAAGTCGGTGTACCCGCTGACGACGACCACGCCGCCGACCGCCGCCGCGGCGGGCCTCTACTACGGCCATGGAAACAGGAGCAAGGAAAGGTGCGATCCTTCGAGTCTGAGAAGTAAGGACGTGAAAGGGAAGTACGTCTTGTGCACCGGCATCCAGAGCACCGATGAGATCGGGCTGCAGATGTACGAGGTGCAGAGCAATGGCGGCCTCGGCGCCATCATCACCAGCGACATGAAGGAGTTCCTCCAGCCGACGGACTACACCATGCCGCTCGTGCTGGTCACCAAGTCGGACGGCGCCGCCATCGCCAAGTACGCGACGGCAGCGGCAGGGGCGGCGGCCAAGGCGACCGTCCGGTTCGGCGTCACGGCGCTGGGCGTCAAGCCGGCGCCGACCGTGTCCTACTTCTCCGCCCGGGGCCCCGGCCAGATCAGCCCGACGATCCTGAAGCCGGACGTCGTGGCGCCGGGGGTGGACATCCTGGCGGCGTGGGTGCCCAACAAGGAGATCATGGAGCTCGGCAGGCAGAAGCTCTACAGCAAGTACGCGCTCATCTCCGGCACGTCCATGTCGTCGCCGCACGTCGCCGGCGTGGTCGCCCTCCTGCGGTCGGTGCACCCGGACTGGAGCCCGACGGCGATCCGCTCCGCCATGATGACAACGGCGTACGTCAAGGACAGCGCCAGCAACGTCATCGTCAGCATGCCGACCGGGTCACCGGGAACGCCACTGGACTTTGGGAGTGGCCACGTCAGCCCCAACGACGCCATGGACCCTGGCCTCGTGTACGACGTGGCGGCCGACGACTACGTCAACTTCCTGTGCGCCCTGCACTACAGCAGCCGGCAGATATCCACCATCACCGGCCGGCGAAATCCCAGCTGTGCCGGCGCAAACCTGGACCTGAACTACCCGTCCTTCATGGTCATCCTCAACAGGACAAACTCGGCCACACGCACGTTCAAGAGGGTACTGACAAACGTCGCAGACTCACCAGCTAAGTACAGCGTGTCCGTGACGGCGCCGGCAGGGATGAAGGTGACGGTTTCGCCGACGGCGCTGTCCTTCGCCGGCAAAGGCAGCAAGCAGCCGTTCACAGTCACGGTGCAGGTCAGCCAGGTGAAAAGGAACTCATATGAGTACAACTACATTGGGAACTATGGGTTCCTGAGCTGGAATGAAGTTGGAGGCAAGCATGTCGTCAGGAGCCCAATAGTCTCTGCATTTGCCCAATGAATCGAGGAAGACATGTTAGCATAACAGGAGCAAAATAAGACTATAAGAGCATGACAGTAGAAAAGATATTTATATATTTGCAATTAATCCTGATCATCATCATCAGGTACATAAAGAAACATATAGACTGAAGAAAGGGGGAAAAGCCTCTGCTTCAAAAGATAGGTTTCTCAGATACTAAATTATTACAGTTGGAAAGTGTATTTATACCTGATAAATCAAATTATAGGTTCCTCAGTTATTTTGTTTCCTCAGCTCTGCTCCAATCCACTGAACTGCTTCCATATTTTAGTTTGCTTCATAAGAAGCACACAAATGCAGACTGGTTGATATTGAAAGGGATAGCACCCCATGTTTGGGAACCTCAGAATCACATAAGTTGATGCAGCCAAATGGGGATACTATTAATGATAAATCTGACTGGATGCGCTTCACATTAAGACACTTTGTATTCAATAAATCCAAAACTATTGTGTCCTAGGCTCCAGTGCGACCACTTGCTACGCACAAAGCACAAGTACCAGCATGAAAATTTTAAGAAGTCAAGGTCATCTTGCTGAAATCAGATCACTGCAGGTCTGTACTAGCTACTTAACACCATTCCAGCAAAAAATCCAAAATCCTACTCATCCTAAACTTCCACCTTAGGTACAAGTCATTGTCAGCAGAACAACACTTGCAAATGATTATCCATGTCACATCAAAGTCTTTTGCCACCCACAGTTAGGTACTTCACCATGTTTGTTGACCATGCACGGAGACGTAACCATCAAGCATAGATTAGTTATTGTCTTATCGAGTTGCCTGACTGCTAGCTGTATGCCTGTGTGGCTTCCAAAGTTTTAGTGCCTGGTGCAATACAGGTCTATCTCTTGTATCAGCGAGAACAGAGGGGCAACAAGTCTGAGATGATACAAGCTCATGAAGTTTTCTGAAGCCTTAAACACCCATACCAGTACATCTGGTGATGACATTACCATGCACCGATGGAATACAACAGTCATCAATCACACATTTTCATGGCTTCAACTACTGATCCGGTCATCAAGGCAGATTGTTTCAGTTGACATTGGATTCAACATAAACCATTACCACCATACCCTGTACAGCCATGCACTACGTTAGTCTCAGTACATGATATTTTGCATCAGCCGTTACAAAAATTACTGGCATGGTTAATTTCCTGGTGCCCATTTGATTTCAAATGTTCTTCAGGATCTCTTTTGCACCCAATGTACACGTTTATATATGTCCCAGACCAGATGGTGTACCAGTTGATATTTATGACCAACACTAACTTCATGTCAAATGTAGAAGGTGGCCCAATGATTTTCTTATTATGGCATAAGAGGCCAGATAAAGTCCAAAGCAACAACAGCCATGACGTGTTCGACTAGTCACTGTGGCAAAGCAATTTCCTCATGCTAAGGTTGTATATCAGGCACTTAAATGGTGGACATAACAACAAATTACATAGCTGCAACATGTGCACCAAAGACCAATTCCGTTTCACCATGCTGACTTGGGGCTGAAACGAACACCATGAGTAGTGACCTCATGGGCTTCTGCTGAGAAAATTGGTGATTAATAAGATGCACGGAAATTGGTGACACCAAGCAGATCATCCAGTACACATTCATTCTACCATAACCACTACAAACTTGTTTGGTTCATGTCATGCATGAAACTATGTGCAGCAAGCATCAAGTCTGCCATGACAACAACATATTTGGTCAATAATGACACTTAACATTTCTTCTAAAAAAAGAATGCCACTAACAAGATCAATGGCATTCGAACTAGAGTAGGAACAATTCTGCCATGTATTGACAATAGCTGTGGCATGTTAACACCTCAAATGACTAAGAGATCCCACAGACCCACACCAGCTCCACCAGTGCCCAATGCTGATGTAGATTGCCTTTGCTGATCATTCTTAGAAGACAAACAATTAGGAAAGGCTAAACAGGATCTTATGGGAAATCACTTAATCTATATCCAATTAAAATATTTACATGAGCATCCAAACCAGCATTAAAGAAACAGTGTTCAGAAATTCGAAGGTAATCAGCAAAATTAGCTATCCCCGTCTGTGTCTTCTTAAGTAATACAGTAGGCAGATCCCCAGCTCGTTCATTTAAAAAATCAGGAAAATTAGCCAAAATGTGGATATCACATAGTATAAGCTCTAAAAAAGGTATCATACCTTAGCAGTTAGGACAAGTAGAAGTATGTTTTCGACAAAATAAATTAGTATCTCAGAATGCAGTGATGTTCTTGCAACAAGTTTATTTCCATTGACAAAATGAACTATCACTCAGATTCCAGTTATGTTCTTGCGTTCATTTCCACAATATTCTTCCGTAATATGGTCTAGCCATATATAGGTGTGATAACTTAAACGGAACACAAACTACCTGCCTAAAAAGTAGAACCATGATTCAGCTTTTTGATTTATAAATATCTCAATTAAAATTGAACAGATTGAAGATAATAGCTAAAAAGGTCATGTTGGCAGTGCATACCTTAAAGATATGGCTGAAATTTTTAGCTAAGGAATCAACTGTAAAGAAGTAGCAACAGTAGCACTCACATAGCCAGATGGTGGTGAGACAAACCTTTTGATAAGAAAAAACTCAAATGGTTAGCTGCTGTAGCACATTAGGTGTGATAAGAAGTGCTATGTTTAGTGGGAATAAGGATCATGCAAACTAAAGGCTTGTTTGGTTAATGAGTTAATCCCTCCCAATCCTTTCCAATCCCCATGGGGAAGGGAGTACCATAACAAGGCCTAAGTAAATGCAATATATGTACTATCTATAGAACACAAAAAGGATAAAACAAATAAAAATTAGATGATACCGACACAACAATAAAATTGAGGAAAATCTAACTTCCATTTCATTATATAAGGTATCTCTGAGGGCCTCAATTATGCTGCCCTGTAATACATTACAGCCTTTGAGGAAATTTTTTGGTTAAAAAAAGGAACACTCTGGCTTTCAAGAAATACATCTATATTTACACTGCTACTGTATAGCAAAAGGATCACCATCAGTCCCATATACTTCTAGATAAGATACTTGTGCTGTAAACTCAAATTTTAACTTGAGTTCTCTCTGCACTATCTGGTATAAAATGAGGTATACAGATCAATAACTCTGGACCAAAGAATATTAACCAAATATGTCATTGTTCTGAAATAGATTTCTCAATAGCTTTCACATAAACAGCCTTTGGCAGTGTCCCGGTGATACTATGTATTTTCTCTCCATCCTTGAAGACTACAACAGTTGGAATCCTATCAATGCTGTATGCTGTAGCAACCTGTGGGTAATCGTCAGTGTCAAGCTTATAGCATTTTATTCTCCCAGCATATTCTTGTGCTATCTCATCAACAATCCGTGTGACCATTCTGCAAGGTCCACACCAGGAGGCCCAAAACTCAATAAGCACAGGCACATCACTGCAGATCACATATTCATTCCAAGAGCATGCGGTGATTGTTTCAGCTGTAGAAGTAGACGATATCATTAGACATTTTCTAAATATTTCTACATATAAGCTTCACAGATAGAATCCATGTCAAATATAAAGCAGTAGTTCTGCTCATATAACAGAGTTAGAAAATTTGCAAAACAAACACAAGTATACAGGGCATCTGAAAGTCTTTATTTAGGTCAATCACAAAGATGCCCAAAGTTGATGGGCTATCTATCACACAAAGAAGATGAATAAAACAGAGAATCAAATCTACTCAATCAAACTATAAATGGACAAAGCTGAAAGCTGTCTGGCAGTAAGATAACACAATAAGCATATATGCGTAGTGCCTGTCTATCTTTGTGGTATAAAAATAAATGATAGTTTAGCTTTATGGTGCTCATGAAATTTCTATTGTTGCATGGGAACAGCAAACAGCTATTAGAATATTTCAAAAAAAAAAGTTCCGAGTTCAATTTCATAGCCAGAGCTGTCAGAAGCTAATTTCAACATGTATCAAGACTCAATTTTCATCATTCTAGCTTATCACGGCTTCAAATCAAAGGATGAACTACAATGTCCATTTCATCCGTTACATCTAGCTTCTATCAAGCTGCCTTTCACCACAGCATTTTCGGTCGATTGGCCGAGCACTAGACACCCGCAAGCAAGGACGCTACAAAGTAATGGCAAGCGGAAACAACAATAGAAGCTTGAGGCACAGGATACGGCACTTTCCGAGGAGCAGTAAAGAGGGCGTGAGAAATAAAGCTTCACGGCACGGGGATCAATCAGAAGCAGCTAGGCCCTTACCGCCGGGGGAGTAGGCGCAGCTCAACCTCAGCCTCACTACCGCCGTGCGGCGCGCCGTTGGCCGCCGGATCCGCGTCGCCGCAGCGTCCGGCCGGTGGGCCCAGCGGCGGCACTGCCACCGGCGGGCGTAGGAGGAGCCGTAGACGACCCTTCCGCGGCTGGATGCGGCGGCGGAGGGAAAAGACACCGTCTTGGCGCAGCGGAGCCCGCGTGGAGGCGCGGGGTAGCAAGGAGCGGCGGCGGCGGCGGCGGCGGCCATGTCTGATTGATTTCGTGTGTCGAGCTCCAGTCGTGGCGGAGAAATGTGGTTGGTAGAAAATTCACGAGACAGCCGCACACGGCCCGCAGCCGGTCCTGCCTCAAGACAGCGACGCAGCGACGTTGACCACGGCGAAAACGTGGCCTTGTGATGCCAATTTTTGGGTTCCGAAATTACTGTGTAATACTGTGCTACACTAGAGTAATTTTGTTTTTATTTGGTAATAATTGTTCAAATATTGATTA
>JAKNSH010366705.1:0-10128 GCA_027790015.1 Cymbopogon flexuosus
GTTTGAATTCCTCACTTTCTTTTTGAAAACGCTATTGTGCCAATAAAAATGTTCATGTGACAAACTATTAAATGCAAATAAAATCCTTAACGAAACTGACCTTATAATAATTATTTGTGTCACAAAGATCACACAAATGAATGACGGTCAGGATACGAAAGACATGGTGAGGAAGTAGCTTCTTTTGAATGAACCAAAAAACGTTGGTTTGGTAGTTATGCGGTGGGCCATCGCCGACGATTGGGCGCAACAATTTGAGTTGCTGCTGCTCTACTGATTAGGTTTGCTATTCTTCTTACTGAAAACGGCTCTATTTATTTTCCCATCCGACTCGTGGTTTGCAAATGGAGTCTCTCTCGACCTGAACCCAAGCGCCGGTCCCAGTGGCCAGTGACCCGAGCCGTGTGTACCAGTACCAGCACAGGAGCAGTCCGGTTCGGTAGCACTGGCAGCTCACCGGCCAGGCCAGCGCCACACTACCACTGCTGCAAGCCGCCCTCGGCCACGTCAGTGGCGCTCGAGCCACAAGCCAACGCACGTGACGCGACCCAAACGATTATCCTGAGGCTGACTCGGTTCGCCTCCCCTCTGCTCTGCCTGCCGTCCTCGCTCCCGGCCGTCCATGCCCAAAGCATCTGGTATCTTCCGCTTCCCCTCCCCCTCGTCTCCGCCGGCCGTGTCCATGTCCGTGTCCGCGCACATGTAGCGCGCCGGCCACCGACCCCCGCACGCCACTGTCCGCGGCGCGATCACCTCCCGACCCCATCCACCTCCCTCGCTCCCTCACCGATCGACCCAGCCCAGCACAGCGCTCGCTCGCATGGCGATGCTGCTCCGCAAGGTGTGGGGCTCGGTGCTGGCGCGCGCGGCGGCGCCCGGGGGAGACCGGCCGCCGGGGTCTCCGCGGGCCCGCCGCGCGCTGGCGCAGCGCGGGGACCAGTACCAGTACCACGGCTCGCTGTCGCTGGGCGCGCTAGACGCCGTCCCCACGGACGTGCTCGCGCAGATCCTGCGCCTGCTGGGCCCGATCGACGCCGCGCGCTCCAGCGCCGTATGCCGCGCCTGGCGCGTCCTCGCCTCCGACAACGGCCTCTGGGCCTTCTTCCTCAGCCTTGGCCCCGAGCCATGGGACCTCGTTGTCTTCGCCGAGACGCACCTTGCTGCCGGCCCCGCCTCGCACTCGTGGTGCGTGCCGTTCTCGCCACTCGCTCTGCCTTTCTCGTCGCTGTGCTTAGTTCTGTCCCGGCCGCGCTCGGTTCGGTGTTGTGCCTCACATCGCTGGGCGTTTTGTAGGCTGTTCTACGATAGCTCGCCGCAGCTCTCGTTTAAGCAGATTTATGGCCTCCGAGCGGTCGTCCCGGGTACTCTCATAGTGGATGGTAAGAGATAATCAGATAAGCATAACCCTGAAATAATTTTACTTCCAATTAGATGTCTAGCGCTTGCCCAATCAAAACAGATATTTGGGAAACCATTGAACGAAGTAAACCTTTGATGTTTGGATTGTATTTCTGCATAACAAAATGGATGATAGTACTGTTTGTACACCTTCAGTTACTAGGAAGACTTACTGTACTAGAATACTCTACATTTCATGTCTGTAAAAGATTGCCATAGTACTATGATCAAATTCAACTCTTTACATGCGCGATGGAATGTTACTGTTTCTTCTTTTTATTCTTCTTTGTCTTCTGCTGTAACCTCAGTTCTTGACATGTTCTCTCTCTTTCTTTTATTGAAGGTGGGTCTGGGTATTGCAAGTATGGCTGGAGCAAGTATCCTGCTCCTTCTGGGCGTTGCACTACATTCTTGGTAAGCTGTGGTGATCGGTGGCAAGCGTCACATCTTAAAGACACATGATGCCCATGCATATCGTGATGACCAAGAGCATTGCTAACTTACTATTACTAATCTCAAGGTCAATGCTAACTGAATCATCAGAGCCCAAAGAGATGACGCTAATTTCTATGCCTGCTGTGGCTATCGTACAGGAATTTGGTAACATTGAAGCACCTATGTATGCAAGGCTTCGTCACTTCTTCTCTACAATCTACACAAGGTTTTAAACTAGATCTCACTTCCACAGTTCCATGTTTTTCCTTGCTTATTACAACAAATTTGCCCAGTATGTCCTTTTTCGTGTGTTCAAAGGAAATTTTATCAATGGTACTAGTGGGCATTGCCACATTGGGTGAATTCGTTTCGAGCACCTTTTGCTATGTCTATGAAAACTTTGGTGAATTAAGCTGTGTACTGTTTAATGATTCACCATCTCTAGCTTTTCATGCCACTATGAATATTTTTTGCTATTCTACGATGTGTTCTCATTTATATTTAAGCTTGCATACTTACCATTGATTTCACTTTCTATATATTTCCTACTAGCACATGCTAGTAGATAGTTCTTTCATAATGCTTTATATTTCAATTATCTACAATAGCAAAATTCTATGGGTGACACACTGTTGTTCCAGCATCCTTTCCCCTATTGGGATATACAGATACGTGTCCAACACAAAATTCTAGTATATTCGAATATTGCTGTTTCTTGCAGTTTCTTACCCAAAAGCTGACAAATGAAATATGAAAAGTCAACTTTAGTTTATTTTTTCGCCTCTGTTTTGGTTTGAAGTCGTCTGGAGCTTGAGGTTTATTAAGGATTTATTTTTACCTGATGGACCATATGTTGTGATGTTTAGTGTAAATTGTTTGCTCTGTTTCATTTTATTATACGTCCTATTCTTGATTTCTACAGGATGCACATAAAGCCTCCGACTAAACCAGTTATTGTTGTCCTTCCACTGTGTCACTCTGATGGTTTGTGTTATTGCATTCTTACTTGACCCATCTTCCTAGTTTACCGTCCTGCATTTTAACCATATTACTTGACTGAACTTTATATTTGTCACAGATACCGAGTCTGCTAGGGCCTCAAGAAAGCAATACAAGGAGACGTTGTACTCTGTCTTGTTTGACATGAATGTACCTGCTGTTTGTGCTGTCGATCAAGTATGCATTACTACATTATTTGATTACTGGTTTAAACCAACAGGATTCATTTTTACTACATCAATATTTAATCAGTCATTGCTCCTTTCCTGAAGCACTTTTGTCCTAATGATTTCGCTTTCGTGAATTAATTCATGTATAATTGCACTACATCACAACCATGAGTTTTAGTAAAAGCTTGAGCTATCCAACTGGACCTTTGTGTTCAAATAGTATATTCAGTATCACATCTTAATGATAATTCATATTATGTTGTAGACACAACATCTTTCTTCATGGCCCAAGTGTCAAATATTGTTTGATGTTCAATTCTTCACACTTTGTATGTCCCTCATTAATACGACATATTTACAAACTATCTTTGAGTACACTTTCATGAGCAATGAGCTCGCTGGCATTTGGTTTCCAGGCAGTTCTATCTTTGTATGCTTCTAAACGGACCTCTGGTATTGTTGTGCACATTGGATTCAATACAACTTCTGTTGTTCCCAGTAAGTAATTGTCCATATTGATATTATTAAGATTTTTCTAGTATTTACTGGGTGTTCCTGTGAGTTTTTTTTTTGAACTGTTCCTGTGAGTTTGTGGAACATTAGTCGTGCTGTTTGGTGTCTGTATCTTTCAGCTGCACGTACCAATATCATTTACATGTCACCATTCTGATAATATATTAATATATCTTCAACAGTCTTTCAAGGTAGGGTGATGTATGAGATAGGTGTTGAAACTGTGGGGCAAGGTGCCCTTAAACTCACTGGATTTCTCAAAGAGTTAATGCAGCGGAGAAATGTATCCTGTGATTCACTGTATACTGTTCGAACCATCAAGGAGGTAAAAATTGTTTATGCTGCAATGTTAAGAGTATTTTGGAGTAAAGACATTTCCTATAAGAATCTCACTAGTATCTTCAGACAAGCTAATTGTATTTAGACTGAAGCTTATCTCTGGCTTCTGACTCTGCCTCTCTTTCTCTCTTATATGAAGAAACTATGCTACGTAGCCACTGATTATGAAGCTGAATTACGTAAAGATACACAAGCGTCCTGCGAGGTTGATGGTGAAGGGTGGTTCACTCTGTCAGAAGAGAGATTCAAGACTCCAGAAATTCTATTTCAGCCTCATATGGGAGGAATGTACGGAATATTCAGATATTGCTTGATTTGTGTTTTCATAGCAGTTTAGTTATGGTTGCTAATTATTGATCTTGCACTTGCAGGCGTGCTATGGGCTTGCATAAAGCAGTATCTCTTTGTATGGATCACTGCTATACTTCAGGACCAGTTGGTGATGACAGCTGGTACAAGACGATCATTTTAGCTGGTGGATCGTCATGCTTTCCTGGTTTACCAGGTATTTTTCCTATTGATATTAGGGCTGATATTCTCTTTAGATATTACTTAGTGTCAAAAGTGAAAATAGAATAATGATGGGTAATGCTACTTATTCTAGATCTTGACTGTGACAAATATCATGTAATGCAACAGAGAGGCTGGAGAAAGAGCTTCATCAACTTCTTCCACCTTATATGTCAGAAGGAATAAGAGTACTCCCCCCTTCATTTGGTACTGATTCTGCCTGGTTTGGTGCAAAGATGATTAGCAATGTAAGGACATGGAACCTTGATCTTTTCTGTGTTAAATTCAATTTCATCGTTCATGTTAATCTCACTCGATAGCGGCTGCTTTAACTCTAGGTGAGTACTTTCACTGAGACATGGTGTGTAAAGAAGAAACAATTTCGCCAGAAGACACGCCGGAGTGGTTCATTGTTTGTGAATTCTTGGTAATAAAAATCTCAGACACAAGTCGCAAGCAAGAAACATAAAACATGGAGTTCCTCCACGCATTGAAAATATGGTCCACGGAGCCTCCAGTATATAAAAGAATGAGCATTCATGCCCATATCATGTATACATGGATTGTGAGCAAATGCATCATTGGTATTGTTGCTATAGGATGTTTTGGTAAGTTCATTGTGGTTATAGGATGTCAGCAAAAGTGCAGGAGTTGTTTCTATGTTCAGTGGAACGATTAATCAGTTATTGGGCTGGAGTCATTTGTCTCGATAATCAGCAGAACGATTAATTAGTTATCGAGCTGGTGTCTTTGTTTATAGTTAAATGTCTCATGAAGTTTGGTGCAGTTCTAAATGTTGTAAAACACAATAAATCATCGTGTAAATGAGATGTTTTTTTTTTATGCAACTGTGACGCCGGTCAGTTCTGGGTGGGGATTGGGGAAGACTGTTGAGAAATGAATGTAATGAACAAAGATTTTTTTAAAACAACTCTTATCTTTCATTGATCACTTAGAATATATAAGTTGCGCCGTACGGACACAACTGTTTGGTGTTACAGTACATTACTAACTGCTAATCCTATGATTAACTGCTAATCTATATCTCTAGATGAGATCACTGAATGGATCATGGAGAGGTGTTGATGAACAGGTGTCGTTTCATAACAGACTATACACCCTCCGTTTTGGAATACAAGGAATCCAAATTTCTTTTAAGTCAAACTATTCTATTTTTTATTAAATAAATAAATTATAGGAAATATCATATTATTGTATTATATGCATTTATTTCATAATGTACCTCCTTGATGTGGAGCTGTTAATATTCTCAACTTGATATTATGGCAGTCCTAACTCCATATTATAATATTCTTAACTTGATATTATGGCAGTCCTAACTCCATATTATGTCAAGTTATATAGACAACACATATAAAACCACATAATGTTTTCTTATGACACCACATATAAAACCACACTATGTTTTCTTCTAAATGAAACTTGATGTGGAGCTGTTAATATTCTCAACTTGATATTATGGCAGTCCTAACTCCATATTATGCCAAGTTATATAGACAACACATATAAAACCACATTATGTTTTCTTATGACACCACATATAAAACCACTTTTATTTTCAAAATCCTTAATTCTAATACAATATCACCATTTTGTTTAATTGACACGAAACCAAATCATTTCTTTCTTCCTTAATTCAAATATATATCACCATTCTACTTAGTTAAAATCCTAATAAATGAACATGAAACCAAACCACCCTCACTCCCTTAGCCTGTATGTCGCAGAATACTTCGTACACTAGTATAAATTGTAGTAAAGAGTAATTTCGTCTACCTCTTACACTCATATTTTGGTTTTTGGTTTTTCCTACTTTTTGCTACTATGTCTAAATTATTATAGCATAAAAGTAATTGTATCTAAAAAGGTTAAAAAAAAGGTCTTACATATAATTTATAAATAATGTTAGAAAACTCGAAGCATCTTTTAACTTACAACGGAGACAGTATACATCAAACCATTTAAGTTACCAATAACCCCTAAACCTATAAATTCAGGCTGTTCCACCAACTGTCTGAACTCAAGGTAATTGCGACTTCTTACGTGATAACTTAGAATCTACATAGACCTGTTCATTAGGTTGTTCCACCCCAGGTAGTTTTCTGCTACATGTAAATTCAAAGTTACTATTATTTTTTACATAGGGATAACTTGTTAGGAACAGGACACTAGAACACAGAAGAAATAAAAATACCCTCGCTAGCGAAGAAATCAAACCAAAAGCATTCCATCACCTTCTAGCCAATTCCAGAGCATGTGATTAGGTTGTGACGTTACCGACTGAATTACCAATTTTTAAAGAACATAAAACCCCTGCGCTCACTGGGACCCCAAAGAAGCAGCAGCCACATTATTAAATAAATAGAAAAGACAACACAAACCATATAGAAATACGATTAACGAAGCAATCAGATAACGGAACAGTCAGGTAGAACAGACTACCAGACACCAACGGACTTCACAAGGTAATACATGAGTTCAACAGGACACAATAGCCCTCAAAAGTCCATTCATAACTTGCTGGGACAGTGACTTGACTGGTTATTTAGGTGATAAC
The DNA here is from genome assembly GCA_027790015.1 of Cymbopogon flexuosus. Classification (NCBI taxonomy): domain Eukaryota; kingdom Viridiplantae; phylum Streptophyta; class Magnoliopsida; order Poales; family Poaceae; genus Cymbopogon; species Cymbopogon flexuosus. Next base: position 6,943 of record JAKNSH010366705.1, read on the forward strand.
GATTTTGTGGGTAGGCACATCAACCAGTTTGGCCAGCTTTTAGCCACGCTTCTAGCCCATGGCATACTTCTGCGTCCAGGAGCGCGCAGTGGACTCATACTTGGCCCTGTCAGTCTTGTACATGTGAGCAATCTCAGGGACAAGAGGATCATCAGGGTTCGGGTCCGTGAGCAGCGAACAGATTGACAGAAGAACCTGTTAAGGCAGAAAAAACAGAACTGATCAGTAACAGTAAACTATCTTGAATATGCTTTTCTCAAGGAACATTGCCCCAGAATCTCATTAGCCAACTGCAATGCCTTGGGATAAAAAGTGTCAAGGGCAACTTTAGTGGCACTCAGTATCCATCTCAATCCACATTTGTTGGGGTGAAGCCAAAAAAGGCTTCAATTCCTACCAGACTTGTGGATTGGGGTGGACAAGAGTGCAGCCAAAACAAGCCCTAGAACTCACAATATACACCATGTAGACGATTTACCTTTGAGATGGTTAAAGCAGGGCTCCACTGTTCCTTAAGGATGTCAAGGCAAATGCTGCCGTTGCTATTAATGTTCGGGTGGAAAACCTTGGTGCGGAAAGACACCTGCAAATAAGCATATCATAACATTAGATCACTGTAACTGATTTAAGAGTTACCATATGATATGTTGACTGAGGACGAACAAGTAGCTCTAGGTATCATAATATACACGCATTAGAAATCATAATATAGAGAAATTACCTTTGGTGGCTTGAACGGATAATCCGGTGGGAAATGAATGTTCACCAAGAATACGCCACCAGCAAATGGGCTGTCCGAGGGCCCCATAATGGTCGCTTGCCAATGGAACATGTCCTCACCAACAGGACCTGACAATATGAACAGTTAGTGCAGATCTACATGCAGAGCAGCTACAAATGTTTAGTAAAACAAATTGTGATTCAATGGCGGTGGCGAGGTGGGGGTAGGGGGAGGCTTCCTACTAAACTGATCTAATGATCGCAAATGGACAGGCTCCACACCAAGAGATAATATGATAGAAACACATGGAGCAAACATTTCAACAATAGAAGCCAACACATATGAAATAGTCATATTAGACCAAACAAAGAACATCAGTATGACTACAAAGTTATACATGAATAAAACAAATGCAGAGTACATCACAGCCTTGATGGACATCCTTGCTGATCAGTAATGTTTATTCTGGTCTTAATCATGTCATGGTAAGATGCCTTGTGTTTATGTCAACAATAGATTGATTCTAATATACATTAACTCAGTGGTGTGGTTTAACTGTACCCAGATACAGATCATGTAACAATTGATGAACTGGCAATAGCTACAACTGCTTTCCAGTCTAACTGAATTAGCATCTCACATATACAGCTTAGAAAGCAAACACTGATATCATAAACTTTAAGAGCTCACGGAACATGTAAGCATAGTACTGCAAAATCGGCACATATATAATATTAAAACCAGGGTTATCCAAATTCCAAAGTAATCCATCAAAACATGACATCACATGCAACCAATATAGGTAACTAGAGCTGTATCTGCGTCAATCACGAGCCAAGGAAACAAACAGACACCAATCTACAACTCAATCACATAAGGCCGACGCGTACATCGCAATCGCAACACAATTCCGCAAGATCTGGACACAAACCACAGAGCTATAGAGCAAACAAATCACCTGCGCTGCAGGAGGTGGGCGGGTCCTTCTGCAGGTCCTTCAGCTCCTTCAGGATCCTCTTCGACGCCATCGATCAAACCCTAAACAAAATCCCCAAAATCCACAGATCAAATCGAACCTAGGGTAGGTAGGGCTCCACAGATCGACCCGATCGAATCAAGGGAGGGGGTCGTACCGATCGGTGCCGGGGGGGGATCAGGCGTGGGTGGCGCGGGGTCGGTGCAGCGGCCGCCTCCCTCTCTTCTCCGAGGCGCGCGGCGGCGACGGCGTGTCGCGGGAGCTCGGGCCACGAACGGGAGGAAGCGAGGAGTCGGGGGATTTGGCTCGGGGTCGCCGGTGGGGTCGTTTTATAGGGCGAAGGGCCGGCGTGAGCCGTCCGATCGCGGATCCGCGGGCGCCGACGGCTCGCGTGATGCTTACGCGGGACGCGTTCGCCTTTCGGTGCTTTCCGGGTTTCTTTTGCGCAAGAAAAAGGGTGAAAAATCATTGCCCTGTTTTTTAACTCTAGGTCACGATTTGATGACATGTCCTTTCAAAAAAAAAAATGTGTTGGGATGACACGCTTTTAGTGCACATGGATCTCCTGGCCTCATCTGGTTATGGAGATACGGCTCCAGTCTATTTGCTTTCGTGTAGACTAGTAAAGCCGTTTCAGATTATTATAAAAGATTTATTTTTTTTATATATGTATTATTCTACTATTTATCTAGACATAATATTTATCCAGATACATGATAAAAGCTATGAATCTAGAAAAAAGGCATACCATCTTATATTTGACTCCCTTCATTTTTTAAAATATAAGGCATTTTGATTTTTCTATGTACATTATTTTTAGACAAAACTATATTTATAAGTGTATAGAAAAAAACTATGTCATAATAATGTCTTATAATTTGAGATTGAAGGAGGTGATAAAGCAAAGCTTTTAGGTGCTTAGTATAATTTGGAAAACCAAAAAAGCCCTATGTCTAGTGTTACATGTGTCTAGGTATTTCTTCAGTGATACAAGACGTGTTTTTTTTATAGTTGTTATAGTGAGATGCTAGCAATTTCAACAATATTAACATATGCAAATCCAATATATCTAGACATTCGTAAGTGTATATGGCTCCATGCAACCGATATGCTCTTTGGACTATATTTCAAACGAAATAAACAAAAATTCAACTCTTGTTCCTACCATTTGGCTACTTTTGTTTTTCAAATCCAAATTATACTAGCACTCTTAAGCACGTCGAGTTGCCATGGGCATCTTTGTATACTACTCTCCTAAATTCATGCATCTTTTTGACAAAAATAAGTTAAACCTGAGATTTTTTTTCTATACATTTCGCTCTAAAATTTAGGCGTCTCCGTATTTTTACAATGTACTTTTTCAAATTTTAGTTGAACTTATAAAAAAATTCCTAATAAGAAGAGTAAACGGTCAAGAATAGCTTGATGTTGATGTATTTTTCTGTAACCATATATAGTTAGAGTTACATATAAAATAAGGCACATTTTG
>JAKNSH010366850.1:0-11261 GCA_027790015.1 Cymbopogon flexuosus
TATAACTTTTACACTCATAAGAAAAAAGGGGGGAACGGCGCGGGGAAAAAAAGGGAGGGGGGGGGTGGGTTCAAGTGGTCTAGTATATATGAGCTGTACTATGTGGCAAGCAATTCATAAGTATTATTGGCTACGAGCAAAAGATACTTGTTTTCTTTCTTTTATCGATGAAAAAATCCACCAGTCGTCGATCGACCTTTAGTTTTGTCAAACAATGTTCCCTCCAAGTGCATTAGGTTTCCGATGTGACGCGTCATTATTTAAAGAATCACTGTTTACTAATATTAGGTGGTATTTCAGGCTATATGGTTCGATGACGTGTGAGCAAACACCTATTAACATAAAAAACACTTAGAATATTATAGTTAAAAGTTACTCCGTCCGAAAGAGAATGAACTTTCTAGCATAGGGCTTACATTTTTTAAACTTGGTCAAAATACATATTATGACTTATATAAGAGTATATAACTAGAATTACATTTTTTTTCAGGACAGAGAGGTTGGTTACCAGTAATACAATAAATTTTTATTACAGTATACAATATGGAAAATGTAATACTTGAAAGTCCACATTTGGATACATGTGTCAATGCCAAAGTAAATTATATACTAGGGTGTGCAGTCGCTACCACTACATAAATAAAATTAAACAAAGCATCAACTTTGGTAGCTTTATGTCTGCACTTTGGGGGCTAGCTACTACTACCCATTTTCTTCCTCATCTATTTCTGAGGTGAACAGGGCATCAAATATTCTAGATATGGACGAGAGCCATTAATGGGAAGCAAAAGTTGCCCTTAGCCTTCTTGCACTGATATGGAATCGATCTGCACCTTTGCGCGGGCGACCACTGTATCATGCATGATTATTATTCATCCATTTCTCTGCCAAACCACACGTGAACCAGCAGTGAAACTTTGAAGGAACACAAATTAAAGTCTTTAGTTAATTAGGGCGGCATTATTTCACTCTCTTTTTTTTTTTTTGGCCTTTCTCTCCCTCTCTTTACTTTGTTAGATAAATGGAGGAATCACGCTTTACTCCTTTAGTTGACTGATGATGATACGAAGTGAAGAAGGTGATACATGGCGACTGACAGTTAACCATATCTCACTAATCTTTTATGGTTGTGAGATTAGAAAAAAGGTGTGTGAGTTCACAAGAATCCATGCTAAACATGACACATGTAATTGGAGACAGTCTATCTCTCTTGTGAAAGCGATTGAACCTAGAAGAGCCTTAAAAGTAAACAAGAGAAGGACATGATAGACGTTGATGGGGTGTGGCATGTCCATTCTGCCTATAGCCTATGCCAATTGCTTTTTTATTCATATTTCATACTGTACGTTGACTGAAACCTGGTCGGGTAAAATGGACATTTCCTTTTCTTCTGATCGAGGAAGCTACATATTTAGAGGAAAACGCCACACCATATCTCTGTACTCCTATTAATGATGATTATATAACCATTACTTATTCAGAAAAATAACTAATTACATACGTGTGATCAGAAGCAATCGTGCCTAAATTAGCACTAGTCGCCAAATCTTTCTCGCCAGCAGGTGCATGGTGTAATCAAACTTGAACTCAATAGCCAGCTAAACCAAGCTGGCCAATTGCATATACACGTACGATCTGTTTTGATCATGTTAGTAATAACTAACTTATGGAGGAAGGTTTATATGGCAAAATCAACCCATACTTTGCTGGCACATATGTCACCAGTAATCAACTCTCGGAATAATATTAGGAAGCTTGTTGAACAATATTCATCACATCAATGGAGGTTTAGGAATACAAAATTTAGACATCCAGAACAAATGGTTGCCAAGTAAATGGTTGTTCAAGTTATTAAATGAAGATGGTATGTGGCAGAAATTTTTAAGAAACAAATATATCAAAGGCAACACAGTGGGAAGTTGTGTTAAAAACCGACGGATTCTCATTTTTGAAAAAGTTTGATGAATATCAAGGAAACTTTCATGGATTTTGGATAGTTTAGAGTAAATGATGATCCAAAACCAGGTTCTAGTTTGATACTTGGTTGGGAAATAAGCTGCTTAAATACAATTTCTCGTCACTTTTTAATATTGTAAGAAGAAAACAAAATTTTGTAGCCAAAGTTCTTAGCTCAACCCCTGAATGTCTCTTTTCGAAGAAATTTAACGGGAGCGAACTTAAGGGCTTAGAATAGAATTATTTCTTCATTACAAGATCTAAATCTGACTAATCAAAGAGATGTCTTTGTTTGGGGTTTGAATACATCAGGTGCATTTACGGTCAAATCCATGTACGCTGTGTTAATTAACGATGGGGTCAGAGTGTCACAAGATATTTGGTGAAATAAAGTATCATTGAAAATCAAAATCTTTTTATGGTACATAAGAAAAGGAGTGTTGCTAATTAAGAACAACCTTGTTAGAAGAATCTGGAATGGTGACAAAACTTATTGCTTTTGTCATTCTCTAGAAACTATAAAACATCTTCTAATAAATTGTGTTTATGACAAATTCTTATAGTGTGGTGTATATTTACCTTTTGGTTTAATTGCACCATCTGATATTGTTGACCTGTTCACGAGATGGTAAAAAATATCTAGCAAGAAGTATAATTCGTTGTTATTAGCAGCAACTGTCGCACTTTGTTAGACAATTTGATTAACTAGAAACGAAATAGTTTTTGACAAATATAGACCAAAATCTTTTTTACATGTACTGTTCATGGGAACTCACCGGCTTCGGTAGTGGGTAAGTCTGCATAAGCATGATGCTCAGGAACACTTGATTCAAGCGAGTCAATTCTTAGAATCCTCGGCTTTGCAGTTTTTCAGCTCTAGTGGATGGTTATCTATAAGATTAGTTGTCTATGTTTACTGTTTAGCACAAACTTTGTTTCGTTTCGGTTTACTTTTTGCGCCTTTAAACTTGTGAGATTGGCACGTACTTGTAATAATTGGTCTGATTCTATCCATTGACAGATGAAGTCAGATTTTTACCCATTATTAAAAAAAATCAATGCTAGCTATATCAATCTATTACATTTAATTCACAAATCGACAGATAACATGTTATCTTATTATCAATCACGTGGCTGAAAACAGTAGTGCTACTATATTTTGTATAATAATAAAAAATAACAATAAAATAAAGGTAGTGTTGTAGGCACGTACAACACCTGCGGCAAATAAACCCTGTGTAATGCAAACCTGAAACTCGATCAGGTGCAAGGTGCTCCACGAACCTGAAACTAAAGCTGGCTTAACGAGCCAGCTCGGCTCGTTTGGCTTGGCTCGTTTTGGCTCGTTAAGAAAACGAGCTAGCTCGGCTCGGCTCATTATCTTAACGAGCCAAAGGGCCAGCTCGGCTCGGCTCGTTAACGAGCTCGAGCTGGCTCGTTAAGCTCGTGAGCTAGAAGTATTAAATTTTTAATAAATATAATATGTGTATTATTTAATTTTAACAATAGTAATAATATAAAACTAGTTCATTTGTAAGACTTAATAAATCAAACAAAAATAATATGTACAATTATATTATAATACTACACCATACATCGTTTATATTTTACACTCTATATCATATATGATGCGTCCATAATTTATTATTAATTATATATTAAAATAAAATAAAATCATATTAATCCTAAGTTTATTGTCAAAAGTCCAGTAATGAACAAATTGTAAAGTGGTAAGATATGAAGTCATTTAACACTAATAAAAGTTTTAAAGCCAACAACTTTGGCTCGTTAGGCTCACGAGCTAAAGTGTTGGCTCAGCTCGTTTAAAAATATAAATGAGCCGAGCTTGTAATGAGCCGAGTCGAGCGAGCTACTGAGCTACGAGCTTTTCGTCCAGCTTTACCTAAAACTCGGGTGCAAGGTGCTCCACGAATTGGAACATTGTATAATAACACATAAATATTAAAACCAAACATCAAATATATTATATAAAGTTATAAGAGAGACAGTAGACTCATCCTTATAGAAACACCGTCGAAAACATCATCTATCGCTGAAAGCATAATGACTCTAAATTCCAAAATATATTTAGAAAAATACGAACACCCACCCGTATTAAATTGAAGACGTACTTAAAACCAATGGACGACAATTCTTCCTAGGAGAAACCTAACCGGTTGTTTGAAATTAGTTAACGAGATATTAGCAAGGCAACCGAGTATAGGTGCGGCCATGATGGGCACTGTGAGACTAGGATGTTTCACCAATTGACTAGACCGCATCACAGGATCGGAAACACATTATTGACGTCGCACGTACAGCATGCTACAACCATGATGCATGTCATGTGTACTACTACTGTAGCTCTGTAGCTAGATTATTGTCGATTTTTTTCATAATATTGTTTCCGATGAACAATACCAATCACGTGCAACTTGTGATGCCTACTACTCCTCCTTCTAGACCCTTGACGTACGGGTACGGCTACCGCGATCGACGATGGTTGTAGCATTCGGCGAGCAGTAGAGCAGATCGAGATGGCACAGCTAGATACGCGTACGATACGACAAAGGGATGGAAATTTGAGAGGTAACTGCACCGAATTTGATGCGTCGTCGTCAGGAACGGCGGCATCCATATGGATGCAAGTGAGAATCGAGCCAAGGACCCCGGCCTCTGTATCTAGCCTAGCTAGTATTACTACTACGGGTAGACTAGACGTGTTGCCTCGCATTGCTATCTTTCTTCTTCTTCTTCTATACGACCTGTATTTGTTGGATTCGGTATAATACTGTATATCGTACTCTAATATGTATAACCGCAAGGATTTCTTCTTTCTTGTTCGTCCGTCCGGTTATACATACTACGACCCTAAACGTAGTACTCCCTCCGTCCGAAAAAAAATATAGTTCTTTGACTTTGATGATTTCTGTTTGACTGTTCGTGTTATTCAAAAAGTTTTAATAGATATTATTTATTTTGTTATAAATTATTTTAATGTTAAGGATATTTTCATAATCATTTATTTAATTTATTATTTATATAAAAAATTTAAATAAGACGAATGGTAAAAGAGAAATCATAAAAGTAAAAGAATTGTGTTTATTTTGAGACGGAAGCTCTGCCTCTAGGCGCTTTCGGAGCAGCAAGGAATCGTCATCCTCCAACCTTTTCTTCTTCGTTTCCGATGACCGGATCAACGAGCGCGGTACGTACGTGACAAGGTGACAGCAAGCAAAGATATATGCCCACAGGGCCACGGGTCCATCGGTCTGATGCATGCTGATGTGTACTTATGTAATTTCTTTTCCTTTTTTTTTTCGAAAGGAAATGATGTGTAGTAGTATGTAAATGAATGAATCCCTGATGTGTAGTAGTATGTAAATGCCACACGTACTCTCTTTGTTCCGCTCCGTTCCCGTTTCCAGAAGCAAGCACAAGCACCAAGATTTGGCCGCTAGCTTACTGTGTCGGGTGTGGCGCGCATCGTATCGTCGTCAGCTTCAAATTTCTAGTCCTATGTAGTAGTATACACAAAAATAATTCTGGCCGCATTGTAGTACTCCTATTTCCAACAAAGAAGCAGGCAGCAGCGGTTTTGTTATTATTCGTTTCCATTCCGAGTTCCAACACGTACGGTGAGAGATGGCCGGCCGGCCGTCTAATTTGGCGCCGGCTTTCTCTCCTCCTACCATTCATTTCATCGTCAGAACAGTATCCATGCACCGTTTCCGCACTAGGGTCGTTGTTTCTTGTTAGCACTTTTTGCACCGTACCAAAAAAGTTAAAGATGACGACATATATGTTAAGCCAAGTACTATATACTATCAGGCATGACCAGGTAACCTTGTGTTGTGGATTTATTTATTTTTGGATAAAGGTAATTAAGGTAACCTATGAATTCGATATGACCACGAGTATTCGGAAATGCCGCATTCTCGGTTATGAGCAAATTAATTAGTTCCTGGCTTCTAACTTCCAAACAGACTTGCGATGAAAAGACTTGTGGAAGATAAGAGTTTCACCCTGACATTCATGTTCAGGGTATCGCTTAACTTGTGCTACTATGACTGGCTTGTAATATAACTTGATGATAGACAGACGTTTTTTCCCATTACGCACACATTTCTTGATGCAATTCACTTGTTTACCTTAGGTTCATTGCATATTGCATATTAGTTTCACTTGTTTACCTTAGGTTCAATGCATATTGTATATTAGTTTGAGTAGTAGATAGCACGGATGCGGTTAATTAGAGGAACAACGAGGAATTAGTTGTTTATTATAAATCGAGTGGTCCAATAGATGATAGATTGATTTATAGTATACTTAAGGATGGCATGCTGATTTAGCATGATTAATAGGAGAGTCCTCACGTTTGCTGTGTAAATGTAGCGATTCCACACACTAATTTGTTCTAGATCCACGAAATCCGCATTCCAAAAACATACATCCATGTAAGTTTCAGTTTTGCTATGTTTTATTATTAGTATATATCTAGACGTACTGGATACTACTCTTATAGCTACCACTCTGGCTGACATGAAAGATAAGTTTCTGAGATTGTAGCCATGCACGCTTGAATCAAGGACGAGCAAGATAATAGTTACGGCATATAAGGCCAGTCTCAGTGGGGGTTTCATAGGAGTGTCATGCACATTTATTAGGGTATCACATCAGCATATGTGCACTTTTTGCATGAAACTCAAAGGAGAGATAAGGAATTCGTTTCACCATGGTGAAACCACTCCGACGCTGTTTCCCACATGGTAAAACGGAATGAAACTCCCACTGAGACGTTTCATCATAGAAGAAGATACGGGGATGGGAGTGGAGATTGGATCAGATGGGACCCACGAAGGGGTAAAAATAGACTGTGAAATCGTGTATGAAACTTTCCACTAAAAAGACACATATTTTATGTAAAAATTTCATGTATTGAAAAGTATGTGATGAAACTCACCATTGAGACTGCTTCCACGGCCATATCTTCGATCGGCTACATGCATATTAGTTTAGTTTAATTTAATTTCTTGTAGATAGACAGCCAATGTGCCAATCCGAGGAGGACAGCACCTTCCGTTCATTGATCTCCTAGTTTTTTTTTTTTGACAAGACATTGATCTCCTAGTTGTCAATCTATCGGAAAAGGCTTGTTGGTTTTATCAATTGTTAATGAACGCTTTCTTATCTGAACTGCCCCGAGCGATTCGATCGTACGTGTCCACCACCATCACCCCTTACCTGCCTGCCGTAACAAAAGCTGGCTCGCCACACGTACGTTACCATATATCTCACCTCTATCACTTCCTGCCGCCTCCATATATAAATCCCAGCCGAAATAATCAGCCCACAGAAATCGTGCAACGATTCTTGGTTTCTACTCCAAACAAAAGCCAGCCAGCAAGTTTATTTTCACGACTAAGTAAAGTATAAGGGAGTAAGTATAATTGCCTGCTAAATAAAAGGAGAAATCCTTTTCAAAGGCCTCGGATTATTTGCCTTTTTCGTTACTATTTTCGTCTCGACTTGTATTCTCACTGCCGGCCAACCCAGCACGCAGCAGCAGCTACCGCCATAAATAATACGCACCCGGCTCCTTTGTTGCCGCCTAGCCTCTCCCTCCGCTCCTTCCAAGGCCGCTGCTGTGACGTCCGCACCGCCAGCGCCACCCGCGTCGCCATCTCCATCTCCACCAGGCATCCACCACCGGTGCCTTGGGCGCCGGGCCCTCCATCCTTCGCTCGTCGACAAGATATATACCAGTGCTGCTGTGTGCTCGTCTCCCTCCTCTCCTTATATAAGACGCGGACGCATGTTCTTGGAGGAGCCTGAGGACAACTCCAAGATATAGAGGCGTCGTCGATCGCCGGATATGGCCGTGGAAGCGCACCGCCTCCTGTTAGCGCAACAAGGGCAGCAGAAGGGATTCACCAACGCGGCGGCGGCGGCGGCGGGATGGACTTGGGCCGGCGATGAAGCTAGATGCGCGACGATGGCGACGGCGAGGCCGAGCCATCATCATCAACAGGCACAGGCGCGGGCGCCGGCGTTCCAGTTCCAGCAGCAGGCGGCCTCGTGCGTCGGCGTGGGCCTGCCGGCGCGTCCGGTCTCGTCGGCCGCGCCGCCGGTAGTGCAGTACGCTGCTGCTGGGCAGATGTTCGTTGGCGACGCCGCGGAGAGCGGCGTCACGTTCGGAGGAGGCGCCGCGCATCAGCCGCAGGAGACGACGGCGATGGCGATGGCGCCCAACAGGAAGCGGAGGCGCGTCGTTGAGCCGGGGCAGACGATGCCGGTTCTTGAGATCGGAGGCGCGGCCGACGTCGCGGCGCACTTTCATCAGCAACTCGTCGACGTCGACCGCCTCGTCCTCCAACACGTAAGTTCTTCTGGCCCCGGCGGTGCCGGCCTCTGCCTCTGCATGCCGGCGTACTACGGCGATTGATGATGGAGCTGACGTGTTTTCCTTTTTCTGAATAACTGCAGACCGCGAGGATGTGGGCGGAGCTGACGGAGCAGCGGCGGCGGCACGCGCGGCAGGTGGTGGCCACCGTGGAGGCCGCGGCGGCGAAGCGGCTGCGCGCCAAGGAGGAGGAGATCCAGCGGATGGGGCGCCTCAACTGGGCGCTCGAGGAGCGCGTCAAGAGCCTCTACGTCGAGGCGCAGGTGTGGCGCGACCTGGCGCAGTCCAACGAGGCCGCCGCCAACGCGCTCCGCGCCGAGCTGCAGCAGGCGCTCGACGCCCAGCAGGCGCGCTCTGGCACCGGCGCTGGCGTCGACGACGCCGAGTCCTGCTGCTGCGGGGAGAACGACGTCGCCGCCGCAGCGGGGGCAGCAGGCGCAGAGGATGGGGGGACGTCGTCGCCGCCGGCGTACGGGAGGACGTGCGTGGTGTGTGGCGAGGGCGCGGCCGAGGTGCTGCTGCTGCCGTGCCGCCACCTGTGCGCGTGCGCGCCGTGCGCGGGCGCGGCCAGGGCGTGCCCGGCGTGCGGGTGCGCCAAGAATGGCAGCGTCTGCGTCAACTTTTCGTGATGAAACCGATAGGATTACTAGATTAGAGTAGGTTTCGGTTTTTTTTTTGGGGCCATCTTGTTGATGGCATGACAGGTTCAGTGAAAGATGCGGATAGGAGGTTCACAAAAAAAAAAAAAGATGCGGATAGGAGACGGATGCATCTTTGTACTTGCCTTTTTCTTTTTGTTCTAAAAAAAAAACTCTCAACAGGAAAAAATAGTCGAAAATTTCGGAAACTTTCATTATCGTTGTTGGGCTGCTTCCGTTTGTTTTCTACTTGTTAGCGTATTTGTTCACGGCTTCAGATTCTTTCTCCCTCTTTTCCCTTGTTTTTTATGAGTATATATATCTGATTACAACTCACGAATTTGAACTAGTATATTTTTCGTAAAAAAAAAATTGAACTAATAATATCTATAATGACGTCCGTTGGTTTCAGAAATCACAACTGGAACTCTGGAAGCTTATACGATATCCAGTCTTTTTAATTCCAAAAAGAGTTTTAGCTTTGACGACACATAGCAATGCAGAGTATCACAGTACGTGTACGCCTGTAAAGTTTACAACCCGAACAACTGATGTACGCCGTATACAACACAGAAAGGAAAAGGAAAAGAAACGGTTGCTTTCTCAACTCTCAAGCCGTTGGATGTATCTATATATCTAGGCACCCAAATTCCAAATTTTTTCACTATCTCTACATCACATCAATTTTAAGCCGCTTGCATGGAGCATTAAATATAGGTAACGAGATGAATCTTTTGAACTAGTTGATCCATAATTGGACAATATTTACCAAATAAAACAAAAATAATACTATTCATCGGGTTAAAATTTTTTACGATCTAAACAAGGCCCTACTTATTGAAAACCCATACAGTAGGCAGAAATCAAAACAAGGGAACACGCACGGTTGGAGGTGGCGACAGGACACGGCTCGGCTCGGCACGGGACCGGCGGGAGCAGACGAGGAAACATGCCAATGCCATGATGGGGCGCGATCCATCTGTTACGCTCTGATGGAGAGCAGAGTCTGCAACTCCATGCCGGCCGGCCGGCCCAACCCACATGCGAGCTGCAGGAGGAGGAGGAGCCAGGCCGGTTCGTTCACCTGCAACTGCACACTGCATCTGCATGTGTTGGTGGTGATTGGTGAACAACGGGACGATGCTCGTATGGCACGCAATGGACCTTTGATGACAACTAAAGAGAGCAGTAGAACCTAGCTAAAAAAAATAAGACGAATAAACCGCACAAAATGCCTAGAACGCATAAATCAAACAGTGAGACGCCTGGTTGTTGGCGCATGCAGCACACGATGTGTCCATGCATCCAACGCTATCGATCTCGGACCCAGATGAGACGTTGCGATGGCATTGCATATACTACTAGTTGATATGATACGCGATCGATGCAAGGCAGCAGAAAGCGAACGAAAGCTGCCTCTTTACTCTTACAGGCTGTAATGAATCCGTTCATTATTGTATATTAATTTCTTATTTAGTTGCTTTCCTTTTTGCAGTTTGTGAAGTGGAGCTTAGGATTGAAACCTCGAGCATGCATGGCTTCTGTGCTTCTATTTTGCTGCTGTAATGAATCCGTTCATCCTGTCCAAGTTTTGTCCCAAACAATTGAAATGAGAGGAGTGCTCAAATTACTGCAATATTTTTTTTTAAATGTCGTGATCGCGCCAGTTAGGCATTGTTTGCTTGCAAGCTGATGAGGAAGTTGGTCCGGAAGCTTGCCGTGTTTCCAGCTGTAACTGATTGCAAGTAAGCTGATGAGGCGTTCCATTGTATATTAATGTTATTTGTGATTGTAAGCAAGTAAGCACTGTTATTCGTTTGTAACTACTCCAGTATAAGCTCTTATACTAAACGCATGCAAGCAATCAATGCCCTGCACGGTGGCAGATTTGCTATTGACTGCACGGCGGCAGAGAATAGGCCCGAACACTGTAAAAGGATTGTGCCCAAGGATCTGAACAGAGTCAGGGTCCGAGCAGGATACACTTTCAAACGAGTAGGACCGGATCGGATTATGTCTATTAAAATATGAATTGGATTAGGATCGAGTCTCTAAATAAAAGTTTAGGGCTGGGTCAGGGTTAGGATTGGATCACGGTCCATTCCGAGGGTTACTTACAGCTCCGCACATGCCGAGATTTGAGGAGCTTGTACGTGCACACCATGCATACGGCTCACGCACGCGGTGCTCTACAAGCTCATTTTTACTTATGTTCATCATTCAGTAAAAACAAAAAAAAAAGGACTTTGTTTGTAATCTTGGCC
>JAKNSH010367006.1:0-13001 GCA_027790015.1 Cymbopogon flexuosus
TGCCGGACGGCAAGCTCGAGAGATTCGTTTTTCCGGCCCGGCTACGCAATGCAGATCCACCGGTCCCAGAGGCTCCCAGCACGAAGTGGCTAGCTTGGAACAAAATCTTTTTTCTTGAGACAAAGCCAGCAAAGTTTTTCAAACTGAAGTGCCGTCCAGAGTTCGTCGCTTTGGACCGACCTATCATGTAGTAGTAGAGTACGTATACATACATTATACAGTGCTGTGCACTTGGGGCGCATGGAGTACGAGTATATAGCAATAGAAAAGGTCACGTCTAGAAGCTGGCTGGGCGGACGTCCGGAGGACTTGTACTGTCACGCACGGCACCAACTCAGCGAGCCATGACCGAGCCGGCCATGCTGCGGCGTGCCTTGCATTGTGCCACTGCTGCAGGCGTGATCTCCTCTCAACTGTCCATCCACCTCCAGTTCCTCGCGCTCTAGCCTCGCCTTGGTACTTGCACTGCATGGCACTGGCTGGCAAGGCATGCATGCAGCATTGAGCAGGAAATAAACACAGCGTCGGGTCAACTCAGAACTCACCCAGCACCAGCCATTCCGTTTTGCGCGTCTCGCAGATTCGCAGCATGATAGCAACCCTCCTGCTCCTTCTGACCGACGATTCCTCCTCAGGCCTTGTTCTCTTAGGTGTTAGAAAGTTAAAAGTTAAATTCCGAACTCCTGTAGCACTTTCGTTTGTATTTGACAAATATTGTTTAATTATGGACTAACTAGGCTCAAAAGATTCGTCTCGTGATTTAGAACCAAACTGTGTAATTAGTTACTTTTTTTATCTATATTTAATGCTCCATGCATGCGGCTAAAAATTGATGTGATGGTGATGTGATGGGGAATTTCAATTTCAAAGTGGGAAGAGAACAAGGCCTCACTTGCGACTTGCAAGTCCCCTTGTTTAGTTTCCTAAGTTTGGAGCTCTAAATTTGGTATTTCGTACTGTAGTAATACTGTAGCATTTCGTTTGTATTTGATAAAAATTGTCCAAACATGACTAATTAGGCTCAAAACGTTCGTCTCGCAAAGTAGAACCAAACTGTGCAATTAGTTTTTTATTTTATCTATATTTAGTACTCCATTATATGCCGGTATTTTGATGTGATGATAAATCTTCTTTTTGCATAATAAATTTGATGCTAAATTTGGTGAACTAAACAAGGGGCAATGCTGGTGTGCCATTCTCGGTTGGCATAAGCGCCATGCCATGCAGATACCGTCGTGTCGGCATGCTGCTGTTTTCCTGTACGCCACATCACAAAACCGAGGCGGTCAGGCCACCGTACTCCCACCATCTGATTAAAAGTGTCGTTTTAGATTTTTTATCTTTTTTATCTGATCAATCGCCTTATTTAAATATTTTGAATAAATTATGAAATAAATAAATTATTATTAAAGTATATTTGATAATAAAATAAGTAGTAACAAAATAAATAATATCTATACAATTTTTTTTAAATAAGGCCAAACGAAAAGTCTGAAACGTCTGAAACAACATTTTTAATGGGACAGGAGCAGACAGCAGAGAGATGCTACTAGTCCTGCGTGGTTCCTGTACCTAGTGAACGCAAATAATTGTCGGGGAAATATTATGCGTAGCTAGTAAGTCCCAATGCAAGACTCTACTATAGAGTATAAGACTATTTATTACCTTTTTATTTATGATATTTTGCTGCTGTGGCACTAAATTTATTGAAGAGATAGGGAGGAAAAGAAAGACTCGAAGTCTTATTTAGACTCTAAGTCTATAGTGTTCGAGATAATAAATAGATTTAGACTAGAGTCTGTATTGTGAATGCCCTTAGGGCAGTCCCAATGCAAGACTCTATCGTAGAGTCCAAGACTATTTATTACCCTTCTATTTATGATATTTTGTTGATGTAGCACTAGATTTGTTAAAGAGAGAGAAAAAAAAAGTAAGACTCCAAATCTTATTTAAATTTAAGTCTACAGTATTCAAAATTATAAATAGATTTAGACTCTACTGTAGAGTCTGTGAATGCCCTTACATCTTGTTTGTACAACGGGATAGACGTATACTGTACTATGCAGGAGCATGTAACGATACTCGATCGGCTCAGCACAGAACCACCGCTACGTGTACATCTCATAAGCCCAAGCGCCTGCGGCCGCCGTTTCTACTCGCCGTCGTCGTAGGCTGTACGTCAGTGCATGCACAGCACGCTACTAACTACTCTATCTACCTTGCATGATTAGGTCTTTACACATGCATGCCTTGTCCGTGACAACTTTCCGGCCGGTCGGTCAAGATCCGCGACCAAATCCGGCCTCTTGTACCGTGAGACAAGTCCACAACACGCCTACTCGCCGTACTAGTAGTGGTACGTACATACGTGCTCGGTGCTCTAAGACACGTCGGCGCGAGATGCGATCCAAGTGCAACTTGGCCGATCGACGACCCGACCATGGTTGTCGCCTCACCTCAATGCCTCCGGCCACACGACGACCGGAGGAGCCTCATCGATCAGAGGCTTCTCGTGCCGCCGGCCGTGAATTATTTGGCATGGACAAGCATAAATGGCACGTCTCATAAATTCGCCTGTCTGTAGTACGTACGTGGCTGTACTGTGTCGTCTTTCTTTCTTTCCCGCCGTCCGCCGAGCTCGAGAGCCAAAAGGGGCAGACAGTACGTCAGTACCCGGACGCGCAGTTAATACGTATACGACTACAGTATGGTAGTAGTAGTACTGTAGAGCAGTAGAGCTGCATGCCATACCAAAAGTTACGACTGACGAGGCAGGCAGTCGTTCATAGGAGTAGGCAGCAGACGATGCATGCAAGGATCAGGAGAGCTTTTATTTTGCTGTGCTTGTATTGTACGTGCACGTATAGCATCACTCGCTGTCGCTGGAGCTTATACAGTAGCTAGCGACGGCGACGGAGATGTACAGTGGAACGAGCTGTTGGATGTCGAGTACAGCACCCGCTCGATCGATCGGTCCATCGATCCGCGCTGTAGCGTGGTGGTGAGTAGCATGGCGGCCTACTTCGCTGATCGATGGATCGAGCCGGACATGCGCATTTGCTCCGCGGCCACGCGCCCATGCCGGCGCCTTCGCTTCCTCCCGTCCCGACGTCGGCGACGTGTCTTTCCTGTTTCGTTGGTTGCAGTTGCAGTTGCAGGCCTGCATGCAGCTTCGTTCACGGCTGCGATCGATCGAGCAGTAAAACGTAGCGGCTGGCACGGCACGGGCATGCACTCCGGCTCCGCCGATGTCGCACCGTACTGTACATGTGCGGTGCAGCAGGGCGGCATGGGCTCGACATGGGCAACAAGCGCCGATCGAGCGCCCGGCCGGCCGGCTCCCTCTACCACTAGTCCACTACGTACACACCACCACCAAACAAAGCAGGAGTTCCGTGCCCGACGCTCGGGTGGCTCGAGCCGTGCGTTCTGAACGAGTCGCGATGTGCCCAACACGGTGGCCGGAGTGCCGGACGGATCGATCTGAGTTGGATGCTTCGAGTTCGAGTTCGATCGGCTTCCGCCACGGAGAAAAAAAAAAAGGAGAAATCGCAGTGACGCGCGCACGCCCCACGCACAGGGACTGGCGAGTACAGCACCTCACGCGTCTGTCCCGGCAGGCCGACGCGCACGGTTTGTACAGTTGTGCAACACTGCAACTCCGCGGCGGTAACAAATGCGTGCAGCAGACTGGCAGAGCCCTGTAAAAAGACGAGCCGTTGAGCGAGCTCGGAGGGAGCTCGCCAGGCGCGTGTCCTGTTTGTCAACGGCGCGCTCCCGGCTCCCGCCGCAGCTAGAGGGGCCAGGCCGGGCCGGCGGCGAGCGGCGAAAAGACGTCGGGCGCCAAAAGGCGTCGCAAACGCCATGCCGTCCGGAGGGCCCCGGCGGAGCCCGTGCTCGCGGGTCCCGCGCGTCGGTGGGCGCGCGGGCACACGCAAAGCGCTTCGGCCGCGCTGCTGCGCATCCCGTCCGTCTCGTCTCTCACACACGTCGCTCTCGCATCTTTTTGGCCCATCGGCCGTCCCTCCCGTCGGCAAAAGGACACGAGAGCTCGGAGCCGAGCCGACGGCCTCACAGGTCACGGCCGGCGGGCCGGCCGTACGCCCGCTCGCTCGCTACCGCCACGGATCCGAGGGCTTTTCACTCTGCGCGCGGCGCGGGCGACACGGTAACTTGGAGCGTGTCTCTGTCGCTCGCACAGTCGCACTAGCAGAGACACACACCGCCATGCAATGCGATGGGATGCGATGCCGCCGGGCCCGCCGGTTCTGGAACGGCGCCACGTCGTGGCCGCGCGCTTTACCGTTTGTGGCCAGGTGAAAGGGAGGGCGAGCTGGCGAGGCGACGAAGCCCTCGGCGTGCCGGGCAGCGCGCTCGGCAGGGGGCAAGGCCGGAGGCAGGCTCGCTCGCCGGCCGGCCTCGGGATGGCCCTTTCATGCTCGCCCAGATCCGTGGGTGTCGCCATAAACGGACGCCGGTAGCCTTTGTGGTAGACGAAGTCCATTTCTGTGATTCTGTCACCCACCCACGGCCAGTGGGCGGGCGACGTGCTCTTCCGACTCGTAGCAGGGCGGGGCGCACTATAGTAGGATACTACTCGTTCGTAGGCTTTACATGTGTGGACTAGAGAAGCCGTACTGACGGCCATGAAGTTCGAAATCGGCCTGGTTGTCTTCAGGATGGAAAGTCAGAATTCTGAAACACTGTAGCATTTTGTTTGTATTTGATAAATATTGTTTAAATATGGACTAATTAGGTTTAAAAGATTCGTCTCGTAAATTAGAGACAAACTGTGTAATTAGTTATTTTTTTATCTATTCATGTGGCCAAAGATTGATGTGATGGTGATGTGATGGAGAAGAGTTAGAATTTTTAGCAAAGAGAACCAGGCCTGATCAGCTAGCATCGTGTCACGCTGCCAATCGTCAGCTCGTACGAACGAACAAAGACATCGCAGTATGGGGGTATCGTCCCTTTACGCAGGGACGGAACTGGAGTACTAGTGCTCTACTAGTAAATTTCCAACGGCACGGCAGCACCTGTCGACTGTCGTCCACTCCACACTCCACTAGTAATAATCCCTCATCGGGGGACTCCCTGATCCACCGGCCTCCTGCCCATCCAGAAAGAGCCGCATCATTGCAGCCGCGGATACGCCGCCATCGATTGCTCTTTGCCAGTGCCTCAGCTCCGAGCTTTCTTTCTTTTCACCACCCGAAGCCCCACTGTTTCGGCTGGCGAAGGTGCACGAGCTCTGGAGGCCAATGATTTCCGCCTGACGGGCTCTTCTCGCCTCCGGTATGGGCGCGCAGGAAGCGGACGCGTCGGGGCCGGCGACGTGTGCGAGCGTACGCTCTCGTTCTCGGCTTCTCATGTGCGGGCTGCGGTGGCTGGTTTCCTCGGTGTAGGCCATGGCCTGACGGTCTTTGTCATTGGGGCTCCTGGACAGGACATGCCGCCAACGTCGCTTCTTGACATGATCACCATTTTTTTCTGGTGGATGGGCATCGCCATTTGCCATTCACAATGGTCGCTGTTATTTGTATGTGTTTGAACTGAGGGGAACGGTGCTAAACTGCTAACGATGCCCGAAACAACCAGACAAATTTTATGGTAAGCTCCACAACATATATGGCCCATTTTTTGTACAGGCCAGGTTGCTGAGCCGTGAAGAGCCCGATAGGCCAATAACCGTAGCAAACTAGGCCTGAGAAGGCCGCCATTGTTTCCACGCGACGGAAAGGAGGCCCATCGACAACTATAACAAGCAATGGGCCGACGCGTTCAGCCGCCAGGCCTGATCAAATTCCCTGCCATCACAATGCAGCTCTTGACGGCAGAAACTGTAGCAGATGAGCAACCACACTCAGAACCGATAATACTGAGACAATCACCTCCTATGATTACTTTCTGGGAGCATGATTTTCATCGTATATCTTCTAAGGACCCTATTACTACCATACATCTGCAACCCACGTAATGTACATTACTGTTGTATGAAGATAACTATGCAATACAATTCCTAGATCCCTTTTCACAACAAACAGATGGTTGGGGCGTTTCCAGGGGCACATTTCCAGCGCCCACAGTGACAAATTGTTGCTCCTTTGCTAGCACTTGTGAAGTAATGTATCTGGACTAAATTCAAGCCTCCTTCCTAGTTATCCTGTCAGCAGTACCAGCAGTAGCGAAAAAAGTTAGTCAAGAGTTTAAAGCACAGGAGTTTTCTGAATAATACAATCACACGGAGGTTTCCACACCTGAAGCAATAGATTCCAAGAGCATCCTTGATTTCATGCACAACCGAAACGGCAAGGTGTAGGTAAAGACCGACTGTAACCCAAAAAAAAAAAAGGAGCAGTGATATGTAAACACGGAATGTGACCAGATAACCAAGCAGAAAAATCGACATAAAAAGGACAATAGTCCAAGAAGATGGAGCTCAATACACTGAAGACTTTGAGATGCAAAGCTACATGCTACGAGCATGTGAATACCACATGGTAGATGGTGGTCTCCCTGATCATACCCAGTATAGCAGCAATACAAGAAAAAAAAAAGTACAGTTTTACGGTGCTAGTGATCCATTGCTAGGAATTGAAGAAAGACTCAAATAAATATTCGAGGATGTACTATTTGAAACAGCATTTTATAAATCTATACGGGCTCTTTAGGCCCACAAAGCATGATACTATTGAATAGAATGGACATACTGAATGTTAGTGCCTAGGAAAGATTCCATAGAAATGATCACAAGATGCAAATATGAAACTGAAAATGCTAAAGTTCACCTGTATATGCACAATAAAGAAGCAGCAGCACAAGCTCATCAACTAAAGGACTCCTGCCAGTTAGAAGATTGAATAATTTAGTGTAGGCATAAAAGAGCTGTCTTTCAGATGTTACCAGTACTAGGTGGAATAAACACATTAAGAGCTTACCCATCGTTGATCTTTGCAATGAGAGCATTTGCAATCGGAAAACAAAGAAACACCAGAGACTGAAACAAGAGGCTTTAGTCAGCACTTATAAAGTGGCCTACACTTGGCATCTAAAGATGAGAAGACAGGACACTTCAAAGTCATACCATGAACATCCCAGATTTTAGACCTTTGGGCTCATCGCACAAATGAGCAAGTATCATTCTTCCCTGCACATAGATGATTATTCACATTATAAGATGATGAGAAGTATTCGAAAATATAAACAAAATGAGTGATAGTGCGTCAGTATTGCACCGAGTTTGTCCTTTCAGAAAAAAGAACATTAAAAACGACATCATGCAACAGCTGAAGTCCAGTCTAATATGGTGTTCATGAGTCATCAGGTGCACTGCTTGATTCATGCATTCCAATCAAACCTGAGGCTTTTGTATATGCTGTTATTTTATAATCTGTCAGGTTGCATGTGCTGTTATTTTATATTGTGTCAGGTTGCATGTGCTGTTATTTTATATTCTGTCAGCAGTACTAATGAGACTAAGATGACATTCGTGTGACCTGGGTCCAGGGTAGTGGCGAGGTTGCTATTTCCAATCAACCCCGCCGCCTCACAATATTTAATCATAAGGAACTTCAGCAATACTAGTAGAAAATAACAGCATATAGCCTCAGGTTCGAAGCCTAAATATAAAACTCTATTATCATTGATGCTTTATCTATATCCTGCTTTTTCGTTTTTGTTGGTGGCACATATTGGGTTTCATCCCAAGCCTACTTACCTGGGACTAAAAAGCTTCATTCTTGCCACTATTGTTATAGCAATGAACAACTATAGTAAGCTAAAGCAAAAAAGCCAAAAATAACCCCCCACCCCCACCCCAAAAAAAAGAAAGAAAGAAAAAGTTTGATCTGTCCCAGATAACCCATTCAATTTTACTCCCTCTGTAAAAATTGTGTTTAAGTCTCAGATTTTGCAAGGTGATAGAGGACATATATTCTGTGCTAGGAAAATACACTATTTATTTTTCATCATTTATGTTTCAAACGATATTGTATCTTTAGTGTTAATTTATTATTAAATTTCCTAAGCTATCAAAATAGTGGAAAAAAAAACTAAGATATATTTCTCTAACATAACTTATAATGTCCAATATCACCTCACAAACTTTGATATTAAAACCCAACTTATATGTGGGGAAGCAAAAATAACAAATCCTGTTATGGGGTAAAACTAAACCAACTAAAAAGTTGGAGGGAGTAAATAGAAACAAATGTTAGTTTAGGGGGTTATGTAGACATAGGCCAAACTTGGGGAGAAGTATTTTGAACTTTTTCCTATGCTAAACAATATAACAAATAACAACAATGAAACTTACCACCAAATATCCAAAATTAAAGCCAGTTCCAATCACGAGCAAATGTGGTTGGTTCCTCATTATACTTGAAGGAGAAAGATAAGACCTGCATAACAAATAACAGAGGCCTTAGTATATCATATATATTTCCGAAGCTCTATCCTATACAGTAAATAAGTAAACAATGATACATTTTCCAGTTGGCATACCAGATAGCAACTCCAGCTAACAGTGCAATAAAAGGAAGGATCTGCAGCCAAGTATAAAAAATGTAAGAAAACAAATGTTAATATAAAAGAACCTGAGGCTGCCAAACACAATATAGTCATGTAATATAAACTAAAGAGGTAATAATATTAAAACAACAGCTGAGTTCTCACATTGACAACTTGATGCTCTAGGGGGCTATAAATGCTCTGGAGGGAACTAGATATCTATAGCTTTATTCAGCACTGGCAGTGCAAACATATATTAACTTTATGAAAAAAGGTTATACTAATGGGAGCAAAGTTATAAAATGTATGCAAAAGAATACACATTTCTTTTTAAAGAACTAGCCCTTCCTTGCTTACTTGCTTAGAGCTTAATATTTTCAAATGGATGATCGCTTAATGTTTCCAAAAGCACAGTAGCAAGCCAATATACTGTTAAAATTATATCATTAACAAATTCTATTCATCTGCATATGGGAAAAGTCAAAAAGCTTACCATGGCTAATGCTAATGCCATGCTTCCTTTTCGCGCCGCAACTACCTCTTGGACATTGCTGACACTGGATAACAAAAGAATCACTTCTAAGCAAAGATTGATCATATGCAACACAGTTACATTAATAAACTATAATTCTTCCTTCACATTGTAGTAATTATTGGAATCACTAGCAAAGGAAGTCAGGATTTATGAAAATGGAAGGATATTGCAAGCAGTTCTGGGGAACGAATACAAAGGACAGTAACATATTGGTAGAACCAATTATTAGCAAATATGAGAAATGTATCACGGTTACATTTATCAATTATCATTATTGCTTTGTCCTTAGGTGAATGTCCCAAAGTCAGTAGTTACATTTATCAATTCAAGAAACTGGGCGAATCAGCATTTGTGTGTAGTTCCATAACAGTTTTGAATGCTCAATGCAAAGAACAGTTAGGGAGGGGAATAGAGAAGGAAGAGAAGCTTACTTGGATCTAACAGTAGGTATAACAGCAAACACAATCATAAGAATCAGCACAAGAACATATAAGGGGATTTCAATTTCTGAAACAAGCAAAAGGAAGAACTTTAGAAATAATTACAGTAACAATTATGTGAGGCCGTGAGCATTGCACTTCTGGCAAACAGACTCAGTTGACTAAAGAAACAGATATTGCATTGTAGCAAAGAGCACAGATATTATAATCTTGTAATCAAATATCATGCCAATAAGGCATAAAGGAAAAAGTAATGCTGTGTTTGCATAATATGGTGACGTCAGCTCATAGATCCAATAGTACATACCAGAAAGAAATGGAAGTGGAATCCAACCAAAAAAGGGTAGTGATTTCCGAAAATCCTGTGCCCACCATTCAGCGCCTAGATTAAGAGAACAAACCAGTAAAAGTTCTGATATTGGAATAATCAAGAATGTAACAGAGATTTGAAAAAAGTTAATGCATATCAAGATTTGCTTATAGGGGAAATTACCAGTAAGAAATGTAAACAAATGGGATACATAAATCAGCATCAGGCCCTCCGTAGGTCCATTTATTGTAGGGAGAATCAGCGTATTTGTAAAGAAGCTGGTGACACAAGTGTAGATACCGACAAATAGCAGACAGACCTTTGTTAATATCAATGGATTAGGCGGACATCAAAACTTAAAACATTAAGAACATCAAACCAGCAATACAGGATGTAAAACTAATGACAGAAAACTATAAATTTTCTTGTGTGAAATCATTTGCAACAACAGAAGACATAAGGTCAAGTACATTGGTAAACATCAGCTGCCTCATAGGCTGTCTCATGAAATGCTACATAGGATTTGGTTATGATGTGGGAGAAAGAGTTATTGTCGAACCTTAGGACTATGATACTACTTGTGTACTATTGTTGGAGCTGTTATTGGTATTCAACTCAAAACATTATTTTCTTCCATGCATAAACCCATGATTGTTAAATTCTACAAGTCTTATCTACGGGACAACTTATTGTCTGTAAAATTGTCTCAAGATCCACAAGAGGTTCTAAGCACCATTGTTATTGGTATGCAACTTAAATTCTACAAGTTTTATCTACTGCCTGATCACAGAGTAGCCCCCCAAATCAATGATGAGGCGATAGGCAACACCTCACCCCACTAACAGTATAGCGCCTTAGCACTTTTTAGGCACTGTCATGCTTGTTAAGAAAATGGAAAAAGAAACACCAACACCAATGCATTTCCTAGATATTGTGGAAGACTGGAAGTGATCATGAAGCAATCCACATTAGAGCTATTTTGTCACATTTTACATTATTATTACATTCCATGGCATATTAAACAATAACATTCAAACTAGATAACACTGAGATAACTTAATGCCACAACACGTACAGAGCCTATAAGCCTAAGAAGCTTTTACTACAACGAGCAGTCGAGCACTGTGAAATCTAATCATTTGATTGAGTGATGATCAATTCAGAACACATAGTAACATTTGGGACAAATTTTGCTCAGATTATTGTATGTACACACCAAATGGGTTTTAAGGGTCTTACTGTTCCCAGGTTGCAAGATAGAACGGGACAGCAGCAACCACCCAGAACCAGAATGTCCATCCTCCACACATCAAGGTGCTTCCAAGGGCCAAAGCTTCAAACTAACAACAAATCAGAGAAACATCTAAAAGGTCAAAGGAGGAGGAAAAGGTGTAAGGGCTTAGAAAATCCTTACAGCACAGGCAAGTGCATCACATCCTGCAAAATGGCAATTTAGATATGTAAGATGCCATGCTAATACAGATGGGAAAAGGGAAAATGAGGGCTAAAAAGTACCATGATCAAAAAGTTCTCCAAGAGGGCTTGATGAGCTAGTACGCCTCGCTTGTTTACCATCAACAGCATCGAAAGTCTAGCATGGAGGCAATATTATACCGTCAGGGCAAGATGCTATAATAAAATATAGTTTATCAAACTCTATCAAATTTATGAGCAAGCTGGCATCAGTTACCAGTTTAATCAGACATCCAATGAACCATTATGCATACCAGCAGATAACAAAATAGAAAATAAAATAAATTTCTGGAGTTCTTTTTAATTCAATAAGAATATGTCAAATAGATTCTGACTAATATGAACAGACTAGAGTTTGCCAAGTTGTTTGTATCTCAAGATTTAATATAATGCCATAGTTGTTTGCAAAAACAGGTTTGAAACTTTGGATGATGCATGGTACCAATAATGCAGGGTGCAAAGTAAATTGTACCAGTCTAATAAAACACAGAATGGGCACATGGTTAATGCTAGTTAGTACATCAGCGAGTGCTTAAAGAGTGTCTTTCTCATTTAACTGCACGAAACATGTTTCATTGTCTTTTCTGACGGTGACTATTAACGTTTGACCATTCTAAAGCATGTTTGAATTGAAATATGGCCCTTACAATTGAATTTTCTAGACCTACAACTAAGCTACAAAGACTGTTCCACAAAAGCTGACATGAAACTCATTTTTAAACTGCCTAGAAGAATAAAGCACACCTTTCCACATAAGCTAGCCATAAATCCTAATTTCTAAAGTTAACATTAGCACAAATCCCCTTGTTTGCCCTTCTCTATCTTGGGAGGAAACTAAATCCCAAGCTGAAAAAAGCAGGGCATTCAAAACCTTTTAAAATGAAATACTCTTGATTGGCAAGTTATTACTATTTGGTAATCAAATGAGGGGGGCAAAGCAGGAAAAAGACTTAATTGTCCATTTAGAATCTCATGGTTAGTTAGTTTCACAAACCTGGTACAAGAAGAGGAGTAATCCATGGGCAAGATGGACCCACCTAGGGGGAGCAGTGTCAAGGCGAGGCGAATATATCTGCATAAGTGGTCACCATAGCAACAACTCGAAAAGTGATGGGTTCTATCATGATATAGAATGCATCAAAAGAAGCACAGGTTGGGGTCTTAATCTTAACATCCGGTTAACAGCTTCACAAAATTGCAGCTAGCTCAAGCAAGAAAGACACTTACATAGCCAAGCAGCGCTGATAGAACAAGAAACGAAAATCCTGTAAGTGTGATCTGAAATGTCGGAAAGCATAACCATGTACTGCATCAGATGAGATGAATCCAACGAAGAATTGACAATATAGTCATCAATCTCTTACCATGTTTGGTCTATTTGTCAATCCATACATGCAAATGAAGAAAATTATAAGTTAGCACAGAAGTTTTGATAGAGAAAGAACAAAGCACAACATGAAACATGATGCTTGCACTGTGCTAAAGCTTGATTTAGCACAGGGGTGAGAGCCTAGGTGTTGCGATGGGGATTCTGTATGTCCGGCGGTCAAGCCGTGATCTGTACATAAACTTCGTTATGCTTGATTTGGCAAAAAGTCAGATCTCTGCAACTTGGAGCCTAAGAGCACTTTGCTATTTGTTCTCCAGGCCACAGTTGCGTGGTTGTACAAGGAAATCATGAGTCAAAACTCATTGTTCACATGTGGAAGTAAGCTTGCACCAGGAGAAGCCG
>JAKNSH010367784.1:0-15495 GCA_027790015.1 Cymbopogon flexuosus
CGTCACTACCGCCTTCAGACTCCACACCTGCACAACACAAGCCAAGAGACATGTTTCGACACAATATACCCTGTGCCTGGGATTAGCAAAACCACCCATCAACCTACCAACCAAAAGTGCTGGACCTTGTTGGCAATCACTCATCACACAAAGACGCTACACAATGGCTATGGAAAAAGCCATGTGTTCACAATAGTTCTTTTTTCTAAAACCTGATTTTGGCAACATATATGTAATGTATGTTTTAGCAACTATATATGTTATTATAAGTGCAAAACAAATAGTGACCGGTGGTCTAGATAAAGTCCCAATATATTTAAGAAATCAAACTATATATGTTTTTGCATATTTCTATGTCCGCAGCTTGCTAGATTAATTGAAATGATTACTCCACATACACTGAATTTTTTTTGTTTGATTTCTGCAGCTTGCTGCTGCATCTGACCTTTGCCACTCAAATTAAATAGTATGCAAAATTATGTTTGCTTAGCCTGCACTATCTGCCATTAGTTTGCAAATGATACTGTCATACCATAGATGCCTAATCTGCTTCTTTTGTTTGGAAGATTCAGCCATACCTGATTCTGTGATGCACAAATGTTTCTGTCCATGTAGTCATTTGGAAGATTATGTGATGCCTAGTCTTTTGATCCATTATATATTACGGATGCATGTCATTTGGACTTTTTCCATTGAGCAAGAAGATGAACCTTGAGGGACTCTTGGCAAGATGAATTGAATTAAACATTGTGCAATGAGAAAGATCGTCCTATGCTGATTTGGGCTAAGAGACACATATATTTGTTTAATTCTCTAAGTTAGTGGTCTGCTATGCAGTTCCAACTTTGCAACTACTGCTTTAAAATAGGAAGTCTTTTGACTTCATTATATTGTACAAACTATTGAACGTGGATGATCAAAGTTATTAATATTATTGCACTTGTGTCATTGGATTTTTGTAATTTTGTAATTTTTGTGTCGTGAATAGATGATGTTGCAATAAACATAATATTGATGCGATAGTTTGTATTGCATCAAGTCTAATGTCGATTTTCTCAGAAAAAAAGTCTAATGTCGATGCAATTGGTTGAATTGCATCAAACCTAAATGTTGATGTAATATGTTGTATTGCATAGAGCCTAATGTTGATGCAATAAAGTCTATTGCATCAAACGCTAGATGTTGCAGTAGAAATTCTTATTGCATCAAAATTATTAGACGTATCACATCTACATAATTTTGATGCAATAACATTTTTGCATCTCTCCATCTTGATGCAAGAGACGTACATGGACGACGCAATACGGACCTTGCATTGAAACAATTTTGATGTAATATCCATTCGCACCTCTCTATTTTGATGCAAGAGACAACAGATGGCCGATGCAATAGCAAACTCTCACATCGGTCATCACAAACTGATGCAAAAGGCAATTGCATCAAGAGCACTTGCATCAGCTTGCATCAAACACAGAATTGATGAGATACTAAGCTATCACATCAATTTTGGCCTGATTCCATAAAAATTTGTTGGAGCAAAAGGGTAAAAACTAGTAGTGTTCGGAAGTCTCTAGAATGCCCTAGAACAATCATCACCATAAGTTTCAGGGACTTTACTGACATAAATTCCATAGCTTCATGAATTATTATTTTTCTAGGGAATTACAGAAGCTGAGGAGGGGAGAATCCATCCACGGTACGACTACTTGCGCAAACGGATCGGAAATTGGCACTAGAAGGATCTAGAGGACACCAGAACAAGACGAGAGCCTGGTGACTGCCAGGAGGGGCCAGCCGACTCCACCTAAAGGCTGGCCGACCTAGGACATCAATGCCAGGTGGGCCCTCCTTCGCGTGGTGGTCTCCAACCGACTTAGTGTTCGCATCTTGGCCATTGATCAAGATCGGTTCAGATGGATGAATCTGATGGAGAGTTGTAAATGTAATATGGATCGATGACGTGGTGGTTCCTTGGCCCCTACTCCACCTCAGACTATATAAGCATCCCCTAGGGACCCACAAGGCACCCTGTCCTTCATTATCTACCTACAGAGCAAAAGCTAGGGTTTCAATTCTCCATCCAAGTAGAAGTAGATGTCCCTAGAGATGAATCTCTTCTAGTTCATCTAGTTCTAGTTTGTTTAGTTTTAGTTCATGTAGTTGTACACTAGAGGGAGAGAGAAGAGGAGAGCGCTAAGGAGGAGCTGGACCTGTCGGATCTTCCTCAACATTGTACTTTTACAGCATCTGGTTCATCTTTGAACAATCTCTAGGTTCTTCAATTTATAATTCTTGAGTTCTTCATTTACTTTCATTATTTACTTTTAAGTAATTTATTAGATTCCTACTTGCATTAAGTGCTTTAGTATTTGCAATGCTAGAGTAGTAATTAATAGATTATGCGTGGTGCTTAGTCTTGCAACTACCTGGAATTGCACCCAATCCACGGATTGTTGTAGTAGTGACAGCCCTGAAGGTCGACGTATTCCATCTCGTTCGGATCCGTGTTTGTAGGACTATATTCAAAACTTCCTAGCCCCCTTCTTATCCCTTTCTATGGTTAGTATTTTGATGTCCCGAAGTAAGTAATCTTGAAATTACCTTGATTCTTAGATCAACTAGAGAACTCTTAGGAAATTTTCTCTCGCCCCACAAGCACAAGTAGTTATCCTTGGGCGATCTTGAACCTTAATTTGTACACTTCATATTTCCCGTGGAAATCGATACCTGGGAATACTCCCAGGTGAAAGCTACATCGGTATCCGTGCGCTTGCGTATTTTTCTGTGTGCGTTTAAAATACCCAACATGAATGATGTGAAGTCGTGGCTGCTTCATATGTGAACTCTATCAGTGGTTTCCAGCTGACCTGAAGTACTATTACTTGATTGAGATGCAAACATTATGCATGTATTTAGTATTTTGTGCAGCAATGTTATGATGTAATGAATGCTTTGCATGTGGTAGATCCGTCACAGTCCACGACACTTAAAAATGTGAGACGTGGACAATCCAGCGAACAACGCGTGTCCGATTAACGTTAGGACATGTGGCCCAATAGCAATCCAAGACGTGGTTGAAATTGGTCAAGCCACGTGCTCGAATAAAAAAGACGTGTGGGTAGTTCAGGGCTCGACACGTTACCCAGTAAAAACCCAACACACAAACGTACTCCATAGTGACACGTGGTCCGTTGAGAAGACACGTGTGTAGTTGTCGTCACGCCACGTTGACCAATAAAAATACGACATCTGGTCCGATGAATGAGCAACACATGCTCCAACCATAACATGACATGTGTTCGAACAAAAACAAGACAAGTGGAACAACAGCGCATGTGCACGTGGGCCAATCAGAATAGGACACATGCAACAACCGGAGAGACCCACATCTGGTGACACGTCATTGGAGCATCTCCAACGTAAGAACCTCCCTGTGTGGCAGCCCGCCACTAGCGTGACAGACCCGGTCTAGACATGCCTGGAAATATCTATGACGCCTAACTTTTGGTCATCAAAGTGACCACTTCTGTGACGCCATTTTTAAGATCATCATAAACCATCAAATGTGACGTGACTTCCACGGTGATGGGTTTTGGTCACAGATTCATCATCGAACTTAAATAGTGATGAATTTGGCACCTTGCATGACAAAAACAAACCATCATGGAAAGTTGAATCTCCACTGTGTGTGGCCCTTAAAGTGAGAATTCGAATTTTGAAAATTGGCCCAAGAACACGCGTGTTCCAAGCTCGGCCAAGTCGGCACTAGGGAGAGGATTGGATTTTGATCCATTTCTAACAACTTTGACCCACTCCGATGCTTGTTCTTGCATCCAAATTTTATATTCAGCAAGATAATTGGGACCTCCATCATGCCAAAGATGGAAAAGGATCTTCAAACTAGAACTTTGAAAAGATCTTAAACGATTATGGAAACCAACTTCTTGAGAGGCTACCAAGAAACGAAAGACACAGCCAGAGCATGAACACGGAAGGCATCGCGCAGCCCTCCAATGATAGAATGAAGGATCAAAGCAACCGAATTACACGTGAGACGAAACTTGCATCGCCCGATGGAGAGAACAAGAAATAACAGACAGGTTGAAGAGAGAGGATCGAAACTGACCGGAGAGTTGTAACGGTGGCGGATTTCAGCTTCCACCACCTGGCCAGGTCGACAATCCAGGCTCGAAGGATCCATGGAGCAGGATCAGAACCAGCCATCATCGCTGGCGAGGGGGAGAGGGGGGAGAACACCGCAAGCCATCTTTTCAAAGCGCCCGGTGTTCACCATTGACGATCAACTAGGGAGTCTTGTCAATAGGAGGAACGGCATTCAATGAAGTGCTACAATATTGTTCCCTGGGCAGAAGACGACGACTCCCTTCAATAAAAGTTGACATGCAATGGCACTGTAGTCTCATTAATCAATAGAAGTTCATTCATTGTCTCCTTACAGGGTGCACACGCGTTGGCGCACAAGTTTCATTCATCAACGTACAGTATTGTGAATATGATAAGAGTTGCACGTATACTATATCTTTCCACGCGTACATGCAAATGTCTGGGGCCGGGGAAGGATTGGGTCACCTAATAATAGCCTTGCTGGGGACTTAATTACCTGATGATGATAGTGTGTAGCTCCTCCCTCTTTGCCGCGACCTTCGGCGCGCAACTCTCCGCGCCACCCAGCACCCACAGAGAGCAAAAAAATGAGCGAGAAGACGAGGGGAGGACGCGTGCGAGGAAGGAGGGGTCCGACATGAGTCTTCTCCCCGTCTCCCTCCCATCGCGCCTCGCTCCCTCCCCCTGCTCGGACGTCGGTCTCCATGGCGTCGTGGTCTCTCCTCTTGTGCCTCCTCTTTCTGTCCGCAGCTGCGGCGGCCGCCGCCGGCGCTGTCGTCAACCCCCGCCGGTCCCTCGCCGCACAGACGGCGAAATCAGGGGACATGGCGTCTCTGGCGGCTGGAAGCCCGATGGTGGCAGGGCTCATGAACGAACGCCTCAAGGCCCTCACCACCTCCTTTGCGCGGCAGATGGGCAGAGAGTTTCACTATTGCATCAAGAACATGTATGCAATTAATCAACCACCGCTACTTGCATTGGCTTCCAAATCATTCAATTCTCTCGATGAATGCATGCCGATTATATTGACGCATGTTTTGCTTTGCTTTGGCTTGCCAAAAAAATAACACAAAAACAATGCAGGGATCGGGAGTGGAACACGGCCTTCAATTTCTCTGCTGATCCCACCTTCCTCACAAAGTGCATGAAGGAAACCGACGGTAAAGATTTCTGTGGCATCATTTGGCTTGCTACTTGCAATATCATAATATGCATATACGAATCTTATTTATTTGTATAGGATTATAACTGAGCGAAAACATGGCAACACTTGTCCCGTGAATGACCATCATATTATTCACATATATCTGTACTGTCAAAATTTTAAGCATATTCATAGTTCTTCTATGGATGTAAATATGTAATCACCAACAGGAGACCTACCGCAGCGCGTGTGCACCGCCGCGGAGATGAAGTTCTACTTCGAGAGCTTCCTCGAAGGCAATGGAAGGAAGAACTATGTGAGACCAAACAAGAACTGCAACCTGACTTCATGGATCGATGGGTGTGAACCTGGATGGTCCTGCAGCGCCGGCAAAGATCAGGAGGTCAACTTAAAAGATGCTGTCAACATCCCTTCTAGAACCCTTGACTGCCGAGGTTGCTGCGCTGGCTTCTTTTGCCCTCACGGGCTCACTTGCATGATACGTAAGTAAGCCCTCGATCGCAACGCAAGCAACCACACCTTCCTAGCTCGCTTTGCATGCTAGCATCGTCGTTATTCTTCGTTCTGAAATCTATTCGTTACCGACCTTTGTATATGCAGCATGTCCTCTGGGAGCCTACTGTCCTGAGTCCACTCTGAATAAAACAACTGGAGTCTGTGATCCGTAAGTTGAAACAACATGTGTATAATTAAGCTCTCCGATTATAAAGTTCTCAATATTGATAAACACTTGGATAATGCAGGTACCACTATCAGCCACCTGCCGGAAAACCAAATCACACGTGTGGCGGTGCTGATAGATGGGCGGACGTTGTTAGCACCGACGATGTTTTCTGTCCACCTGGTTACTACTGTCCAAGCACTGTACAGAAACTCGATTGTAGTAGTGGGTAATTCTATCTATCGAATGCCTCAATAATTTTGTAACTAAAATTAGCCTCCTAGAATATATGGTGATTTTTCTTAGTTAATTAGACATGCATGGAGGTCAAAATCATTTCCCATACTAACAAATATAAGTCGCATATGTTTTGCAGGTTCTATTGTAGGAAGGGTTCAACTTTCGAAACCAGTAAGTTAACATAAAGTCTTTCATATACGAAGTCTGAAATTTGGATACCCCATCTGTGTACTTTGTGCTTGTGGAAACGGAGAGAAGTAATCAAATAGGGGCTGAAATTCAGTCCAATGTTTTTCTTATGATTATTATACTGCAGTTTGGTTCCATATATATGCTCTTCTTGAAATGCCATTATACAAAGTCTAAGTGATCATCTCTTCTTCCTCTCAATTGCATTGCAGAATGCTTCCACAAAGGAAGTTGTAAACCGAAGTCCACAAATCAGGACATTACCATATTCGGTGCACTGCTTGTGGTACGTAATAGCATACTGTGTTAATTTTCGAGTAGATATATTTTCAGTCAAGAGTATGATTTGTCTTTTAAAACTAATTAATAATTAAGAAGATGTCAGATCGAGTTAACATCGATCTGCCCTTGGATGGATAGGGTGCCCTGAGTTTGGTGCTTCTGATCATTTACAACTTCTCTGGACAACTCCTGACGAACCGGGAGAAGAAGCAAGCAAAATCTAGGGAGGCTGCTGTAAGACATGCTAGAGAGACCGCTGTGGCTCGTGAACGATGGAAAACAGCGAAAGATGTCGCAAAGAAGCACGCTTCAGGTCTGCAGTCGTCGCTGTCCCGCACCTTCTCACGCAAGAAAAGCCTGAGGACACACGAATCGTCCAAAGGAGGTCCCGGTGCTGGTGGTCTGCCTTCAACCGATGACCAGCCTACAAACGAAGCAGGAGGAAACAAGGATAGCCTCACTGACATGGTGCGTTCGATCGACAGCAACCCTGAAAAGGGCGAAGGAATCAGTGTGCAAATAGGAGGAGCAGGAGCAGGAGAGAAAAAGAAGACCAAAGGGAAGCATGCCCATACCCAGAGCCAGATTTTCAAGTACGCGTATGGGCAGATCGAGAAGGAAAAGGCAATGGAACAGGAGAGCCAGAACCTTACGTTTTCAGGAGTGATATCGATGGCGACCGATGAAGACGTCAGGAAAAGGCCCGCGGTTGAGATCGCCTTCAAAGACCTCACCCTGACATTGAAGGGGAGCAAGAAAAAGCTTTTGAGATCAGTGACCGGAAAACTCATGGCCGGAAGGGTCGCTGCCGTGATGGGCCCATCAGGCGCCGGGAAGACCACATTCTTGAGTGCTATTGCTGGAAAGGCAACAGGATGCGAAACAACAGGGATGATACTTATCAATGGGAAGACGGAACCTATCCGCGCTTACAAGAAAATAATCGGCTTTGTCCCGCAAGATGACATCGTCCATGGGAACTTGACAGTTCAGGAGAATCTCTGGTTCAATGCAAGATGTAGGTATGTAAAAAAAACAACCTTGATAGTAGTAGTACTACTCTCTTCTCATCAGCAAGCTACTAGTAAATTTAATTTATGCTGAATATACATAATTTCTTGCACATCACATGAACCAGGCTTTCTGCTGACATGTCAAAGGCTGATAAGGTTCTTGTGGTGGAAAGAGTAATCGAGTCCTTGGGACTGCAAGCAGTTCGTGATTCTTTGGTTGGAACTGTTGAGAAGCGTGGCATCTCCGGTGGCCAGCGCAAACGAGTAAACGTCGGGCTAGAAATGGTCATGGAACCCTCAGTCCTGATCTTAGATGAGCCGACATCGGGTTTGGACAGTGCCTCATCCCTGCTTTTACTTCGTGCCCTGCGTAGGGAAGCTCTTGAGGGTGTAAACATCTCTATGGTCGTCCATCAACCCAGGTTATCTGCATTGCAGATTCATCTTTTTTTCTTGCTTGTATATATGCTCTATGCTGTGCCTTTGTTAGCTAACTGTGGAAGTGTTTTACTTGCAGTTATACATTGTACAGGATGTTTGATGATTTGATACTTCTCGCGAAAGGCGGTATGACCGTGTATCACGGGCCTGTAAAGAAAGTGGAGGAATACTTTTCAGGATTGGGCATTGTTGTGCCGGACCGTGTGAACCCACCGGACTACTATATAGACATCTTGGAAGGAATCGTGAAGCCAAACTCAAAAGAACCAGTAAATGTCAAGGATCTTCCCATTAGATGGATGCTGCACAATGGGTATGAAGTCCCACGGGACATGCTGCAGAGTTCTTCTGACTCGGAATCCTCTTTCAGAGGGGGAGGAGATCATGCCTCGGGAGGTGACGCTGGCCAATCTATTGCTGGTGAAGTGTGGGGCAATGTCAGGGACATAGTTGGGCAGAAGAAGGACGAGTATGATTACAATAAAACTTCTGAAAACTTATCGAATCGACGGACTCCCGGGATCCTAAGGCAATACAAATACTATGTGGGGAGGTAAGTCATTCCATTTGCACCATAGCTGAAATATATGTTAGCTTCAAAAAAAAAAATTCTGGTAATTGATTCTATATTAACCCCACATCCACATATGTTCTGGATGTTATTCAGGTGTGGTAAACAGCGGCTTCGAGAGGCTAGAATACAAGGAGTTGACTATCTCATACTTGGTCTTGCTGGTATATGTCTAGGAACACTGGCTAAAGTGAGCGATGAGACATTTGGAGCGCTTGGCTACACATACACTGTTATTGCTGTGTGTAAGTTTTATATATCTTGATGGTGCACGGACTATGCCATTTACAAAAATAATATATATATATATATATATATCTTGTCCATATTTGCAAGAGTAGGAAGGTGTATTCATATTGATAGAGTCAAAACTAGTGAGTCAAGTAAGTGTAGTTAAGTTGTCTTGGAAACAAGAAAGCTATTGTTACAAATGTTTATATACTTAATCAAATTTGATTAACAATTGTCAGAACTTTGTTCATTTGTTCATTTGCAAATAAGCTCATGTTGCCTGCAGCTCTGCTGTGCAAGATTGGGGCCTTGAGATCATTTTCGCTGGAGAAGATACACTACTGGAGGGAGAGAGCATCTGGCATGAGCTCGCTGGCATACTTCTTGTCCAAAGATACAATAGACCATTTCAACACGATTATCAAGCCGATCGTCTACCTCTCCATGTTTTACTTCTTCAACAACCCAAGGTCATCAATTTGGGAAAACTATGTTGTTCTTCTTGCACTCGTCTACTGTGTGACTGGGATCGGCTACACCTTTGCCATCTTCTTCCAGCCAAGTTCTGCGCAGCTGGTGAGCAATCTATAGCTGGCTAGCTAGCTGTTCTCTGCTTGCTGTATATATATGCATATCTATCGTCAGCATTATCTATGCCAACATCATATCATCCCAGTATCTAGTGGGGATGTTGTAGGGTCTTATATGTACTAACTGATCTTGTTCTTGATGACAACAACAGTGGTCGGCGCTACTTCCGGTTGTTCTAACCCTAATAGCGACCCAGCAAAAGGACACCTTCTTCGCAAACCTGTGCTACACGAAGTGGGCTCTGGAAGCATTTGTGATTGCGAATGCGCAGAAGTATTCCGGCGTATGGCTCATAACACGGTGCGGCTCGCTGTTGAATAGTGGATATGACATCAATGACAAAATCTTGTGCATAGTGGTTCTTGTTGCCAATGGTGTGATATTCCGGTGTGTGGCATTCTTCTGCATGGTGATCTTCCAGAAGCACTGATGGATGAGCATTAATGATCATGGGATTGTCCGAGCTGATGATGTGCCTGTATACCTCGTGCCTTTGTATGTGTCTCAAATCCTCTCGATCGGTCCATAGGAACGCTAATGTACTTGTACCTAATGGCATGTTACACGTAGAATGAGCACTGTTGTCATGTAGATATAGACTCAGAAGCAAGTTGACAAGAGAAAAAGAAAAGATAGAAGTATCCTCAGTGTTACGTAGTCAGTAAAATTTCTTTTGTACATTAATTTTCCTTTTTCAGGAAGGGTGCTAAGGGAGGCACATCAGATGCGTGGTTTGAAGAACAGGATGCTCCACTCACTCCTAACATTTTTTATTAGTTTATTAAATGGAACGTGGGTTGATTAACCAGCAATACGCAATGCTTAATGGAGACGAGATCGATTATGGAGACCAACATTGCAGCCGTCTCCATTTAAAAGCCTCTGTTAGTGGAGTTATTGAGGCGGTTGCGCTTTACCCTCCTCGGTTAATGAACTGGCGGTTGCGCTTTACCCTCCTCAGTTAATGAACTAATGGAGACAGACACCTTAAGGCAACCACTATGGCTAATCTCTATTAACGAACACGGTTACCCTAACACATTCATCATTGTTAATCAATTAACCAAGGAGCGAGGTTGAGTAACGTAGCACGTCTCCATTAAAATTTTAGCGAAGGCGGGCAGTTTATTAGTTGCCCATCTCAATTAATGATTTTTAGATTAAAAAACCTAGGTGATACCCCGCGCGTTGCTGCGGGAAGCTACTTGGACTTGGACCCTATGGAAAACAAATAGATTGATGATCTTTCATTTGACACAAATAGTAACTCAAGCATCCATCTATTGAAATTTCGTATACAGGATTTTAGGAACAACTGTGAGTGTGATAGCACTACTACAGAATTTGTTTTCCAAGACGGGGCACTGTAACAGCCCGCGGCGGGCACATGTTTTGGCCCGTCACAGTAAATGTGGCGATTTTTCGAGGCAGGCGTTTTGTATTTACCGCGGCGGGCACTTTTGCCCACCACGGTAAATCAATTAACCGTGGCGGGCGTCTTATAAGGCCCACCATGGTATATCGATTTTCCGCGGCGGTCATTTTATAAGGCCCGTCACTGCAAATATTGGCCCAGTTCGGAGCCCAAGCAAAGTCCATTATAACGGGCCATATATAAGCAAGGACTTAGGGTTTCCACTCCCCTCTCCTCCCACTCACAGGCCACAGCCGCTCACTCTTCCTCTCCCACTCACTTCTCCACTCCAACAGATCCGCCTCCTCTCCTTCCACCGAGGCGAGCGGCGGCATCCTCTTGTCCTCGGCGCTCGGCGCCTCCTCTCCTTCCCCCGAGCCACGACGTCGTACGGCGGAGCGTGCGGGCAGCTGCACATGCGACGGCGGACGGCGGGGCGCATGGGCGGCCGCGCTCACAGCGGCGAGCGGCTCCATCTTCCTCTCCGTGCGTCCCTCCGTTTGTGGGTGCACGGGCGGATCCTTCACCGGCGGCGAGATGGAGCTCCCAGATCCAGCAGTGGTGCTCCTTTTCCCTCTTCTTCACCGGCGGCGGAGCGGCTCCCAGATCCGGCATTGGCTCTACCTCTCCCTCTCCTTCACCGGTGGTTGAGGCGCTCGTCCCAGATCCATCGGCGCCTATCCCTCTCCCTCTCCTTCACCGGCGGCTGGGGGGCTCCCAGATCCGGCGACTCTACCTCTCCAAGCTCTACCGGCGGTGAGGCAACAGGTGCTGCGGCGGCAGCGCCTATCCTTGTTCTCTCTCCGCATCTGTCCTCTCTCTGACTATCATCTTCTCGCACGGCTCGATCCAACGACGAAGAGGCCGGCTGCGCACGGATCTGTTGAGGTGGAGGCCAAGCGTGCGTGGATCCCGCGAGGTGGAGTCAAGGCGAGCTCTGTGGCGGCGGATTTGGCTGCTGGGGCGAGCAGATTAACCGTGGCCGCATCCAGCTTCGGCGACGGCGGATCTGGCTTCCCGGCGAACGGTGGCGCGAGCGGCGGCAGCGGGCAGCCAGATCAACGACGGCGGGAGCCATGTCCACTGGCCCAGATGCAAGCCCGTTTGGGCTTTTGTTTCTATTTTTTTGTTTTTTCGGACGGACTGATTAACGACGGCGGGCTTCGTTACTTGCCCGCCGCAGTAAATCTATTAACCGCAGCGGGCAAATGAGTCCGCCGCGTTGGTGCCACGATTTACCGTGGCCTTATCACCGCGGCGGACACGTTTGCCCGCCGTGCAAAATGTAAAATGCCCGCCGCGAGAAAAATTTCCGTAGTTGTGTAGAGGCATAGAGCAAGCCAGACCTTTGATGACAATGAGGAATGCTTCAGTCCATCGTTTCTCCCATCGCCTGCCCTCAGTTTCTG
This sequence comes from Cymbopogon flexuosus, assembly GCA_027790015.1. NCBI lineage: Eukaryota > Viridiplantae > Streptophyta > Magnoliopsida > Poales > Poaceae > Cymbopogon > Cymbopogon flexuosus. The sequence continues at coordinate 12,333 of JAKNSH010367784.1, forward strand.
CTGCTGTTGCTCCTGAGCGTGATCATGCATCACTTCTCCCTACCCTCCTCTTCGCACCGCTGCTGCTGGCTGCCTGTGATCCTGCCAAAGCCAACACCAATGGAGACAGCCAGCAACCCGGCACGATGCTCAGGATTGAGAATGCCAACACGACAGCAGCTAGTAATAATGGGCAAGATGAATGGTGAATGGAATTGTCCAGGAACCTTGCGCGCTTCTTCTGCGGCCTATAAAGGCCTCGATCATGATCTATTGCACTGTGTCCCGTGGTGCAACGCTAGTGGCCGTTCCTTAGTTGCTTGTGATGAGTGGGCAACCTACTTGGTCTATTAATTTTTTGTCAATGGGAACGTCTGGATCATGTGAGTGGGTGACAACGTTTGGAGTAGTTCTTAATTAATCAATCTTTTCAGATTTGAGGCAAAGTGTATTTTGTTGGATGGATGATGTGGCTTAAGGAGATGCTAGAGAATTAGGCTAGTGGGTCTTAGCTTTATAAGAATTTAAGATTTAAGATTAGCTTCCTGATTCAAATTTGAAGAATTTAAATTGTGTTTTCGTAAATTAAACACTGACAAAGCAGAAGATACACATACAGAGCATAAACAACCAAGAACGATAACATTCAAGTTACATGTATGTCATATATTTATAGGGCAATACTAAGGTACAAACTTTACTCTGAGGAGGTAATATTTTAAATCAATGTGAGCCATTGATTTTTCACACTTTATAAATTACTTAATAAATTAAAAATTCTAGGAAAACAAAATATTACCTCAGCATCCCCAAATGATGGGAGGCAGACATGCATGCCGATTCTCCACATGCATGCTACTAATCACGTTAGATATGGAAGGCATTATTTCCCTCTCCATAATGAATTGAAATTAAAAATTGAATAAATGGTGCTATCCAAATTTGAATTATAAATTCTTATATGAAATCAAACTACGAATTTAATAATTTTCGTATGAACTTGAAATAAAATCAAATAAATTCAAACTTGATCAAATTTATACTTATGATGTTGAGTACATACCATAAGATTAACTATAAAAATATGTTTTTATTAAATATATTTCAATAAACAATTATTGATATTATGTTGTATAAACTTGTTCAAACCCATACACATGCTAACCACACACCACACACGCTAACCAGGCTAGCCGCGTTGCACATGTAAATCCTAAACCATGCAAAACCAGCAGGGGAGTGGAAGAGGTGAGCAACCCTGTCGTTGATGCCCTCAAGGTTCCCGGCATCCGAGTCAACCTCTTCACTGTCATCTTTGAGATCGGCAACGCCGTCTGCAACCATGGCAAAGGTGACGCTCACTCTCAAGTCTCAACCCCTCCCCTTTTCTTCTTCCGCACACTCGCTGCCGTTGTCGACCTCATCTTAGGGTTTGCTCTGGATTTTAGCATGATGAGAGTTGACAGTTTGTCCTTAAGCTATTGTAGGTGGTATGTGCCTTCTTCGATTATTCTTCAATCACAAAATGTTCACCAAGGGTTTGTTCTCGATCGCAAATGATGGGGAAGTAGAGAAATTTGTGGGGTTGCTATGTGATTTTTCGCTATGGAATTAGAGTGTATATTTGGAATTGTTCATTGAATATTGTTGATTAGGATTACTTCACTACTCAAAATATGTTGCTCGCTTGTCCTTAATTGGATCACCTCTTTTGCAACCTTTGTCCTAAAGAGCTTAGAGCATTTCCAGCAACTCCCCCAATACCCAATCCAACAACCATATCGGGAGAGTTCGCTCAAAAATATTGCTCCAGCAGCTCCCTCTCATACCCCTTAATTGATGATCACAAAAAATCAGTCCAACTCCCTTCAAATAAATGGGAGGATGCGACTTCCCTGATAGCTCACCTCTATCCCACTGCTGGACTTTTCTTCTTGTGCTCCCTCGAAAGTTCCTTCTTCGATGAGCTTTGTGGCAAGTAGTTGATCAGAGAAGGGCTGGGTGATGAGGTTGTGATTATTGATCTTTATTTCATCAGGTTCAAGATACCATTTATTTTGGTGGAGCACGACACATCGATCCAGCTTCAGATCAAAAAAGACCTGAAACCTGCAATCTTAACACCCATCTACTTTGATTATCAACCATGTCACAAGCCAATTGACCTCGCCATGAAGGCTAATCCCTGCTCCAAATCAAAGAACAAAAGCAAGAATAAGATAACTGAAATTCAAGTAAAGTGACTATTGTGGATGTATGATTAAGCTCACGAATATGGGTTTCAGCAACCAATAACGACGGCTGTTCAATGACAGATTAACCTAAAGCAAAACCCAAATCCTAATGTAGGCGGTGGCTATTGATTATATAGGCTAAGAGGCGTCGAAGGACCCCTGTTCGCAGCCCTAAGGTGTCCCGACACGTTACAAAGGCCCATATGGCCCAAAAGACTACGACATAGTGCGCAAACAGGTTCTAGACGTCAACTTGTTTCGATGGTTCTAGTTGATTCCTAACAAATTATGATATGGGACTATATCCATTGGTTTCCTTATCCAATTGTCTTTCCATCCATATGTGGGTCAACAAAAATGGAGTTCGTATGTGACCTGGGTGACAAGTTTACTATAGACTAGTCTTTGCAGCCGAAAATGGACTCAAACTTGACATGCATTGGACCTCCAACTTGGCTTGGACAACCTTAATGACCTCATTAGGTGGTGGCTAAGGGGGGGACATCCTTGGAAATCTCTGAGGTGTTCTCATATTCTTGGACGTTGAAAGGTCCCTTGGTTGGTTTTGATAATTGAGTGATAACTTTAGGTTGAACTAATGTGTTTATGTTGAGATACACAGGGATTAGTCCATAGGTACATATGTGTGAGCAACATATGCCATGGTGGTGGAAATGGCTTGGAGATGTTGCAAGGCTCATACATGTGATGATGAAGGAGCTCATTGCATGAGACATGACATGGAGTCATGTGAGTGAGATGGAGAAGATCAAGATGAGGCTTGACTCGATGGACCGGTTGGATGTGTGAAGGGAAAGTCAAGGCTTTGAAGCGATGGACCATGAGACAGTGAAGCTTGAGCAAGACTTGGCGCCGATGGATCGACTCAACGATGAAGAGCAAGTAAGGTCAAGATCGAAGGACCAAGAAGGTCATGTGATGATATGAAG
>JAKNSH010367888.1:0-10614 GCA_027790015.1 Cymbopogon flexuosus
GTTAAATTCATGCTAGGATGCTTGTCCTATGATGGTTTTTGGACAATAATCCTGTAAATGAATAGTTGAGATGGTGAGTTACTTATACTAAAATTTATCAGGTTTGTGTGAACTATGGTGAGACTACAAGCATGGGTTTGCACTCCAACGACACACTCCATTTGTGCCTCTTCTTTTGGAGAGTACATGTTAGAGAAATCAGAGTTATTCCACCAATGATGGCTACCTGACAAGCCAGATTCCTGCCATCTGGTCTATATGCATGTATATTCTGACAAATGAAGATGAGTTTACAATTTTTCAGTTATCCTTTTTGTGAAACATCTTCAGTCATGTATTATTATTTATTAATGTCTGGGAGTTGAGATCACATAATTTAAGCACCCAATTTTGCCAGCTTTCATGCACATCCACAAGTCCTTCACTTTTGGAAATGTGTATCCATTTTAATTTCTAAAATTTCCCTTCAGTGGTATGGCATGTTTAGCTAAACATGCACCCACAGCGCACTCATATCCTGTTATTTTAGAGAGTGACTCCGAGCGGATTTCCCTTGCACCGCCAAGGTATACCAGTTGACGCTACAAAGCGTTTGCTCGCCATCATTCTCTGTCTGAACAGCTTTGTGTAATACTACATGGAACTTTTTATGTGCCATCTGTCCAGTACTCCAGTTGAACACTTATGTAGTCTCATGTGTGCTATGTTTCATTTTAAACAATCAAACATCCTCCTAAGTCCTAACGATATCTGCTGTGGCCATTCCCGCGCGCGTGGGCGCGCAAAATTCACTAGTGGCTGCGTAATTCGTGTAGCCAGATCTTCACCTGGAACCATTCCTGCTAAAAAAAGTCCTAACCGAACGGGGCGTCATGGATTCATCATTCATGCCCGGTTCAGTCCAGCCCGTGGCCGCGTAGCGCTAGCTCGTGCGGCCATCACAGACGGTCTCACCGACGCATGGCGAGCGACGAATTCTACTCTCCGCGGGCCCCGCCGAGACTGGCGGCCAGTGGAACGCCGGAGCACGACCTAACGATAGGAGCAGCAGCCGAGCAGGTTGAGAACATGAAAGAAAAATGTATTTGTTGTTTCTGTCAACAAATTGAACCGTGTGATTTTTTTTAATGTATAAATCTTTACAAGCTCTGAACTTTACATCTTGCAGGAGGCCGGGTTCGAGTGTGGCCAGTGGTCAAAAAACAGAGAGCCGCCACCAGGCATTTGTGGCAACGGAACCTTTGCTGTACTGTACAAAAGCTACGTATACAAATACAAGGCACAGACTACATCATCACCAATGCAAGAAATGAATTACTGCTGGTGGTCTGCAGGTGAGGGCAAATCCATTCCAGTGTCTACCTAGCGTCAATTCCGGTTATGGTGACGCTGTTGGCTGTGAGGCCATGAGACGAGTCCGTATCCGAGGTGTTCTTCCCGATGTTCACCCCGGGCTCGTTCGGCTCGGGGACCGTGGCGTTCTCGCTGGCCAGCATCATGACCACCGACGACATCAGGGGCCTGTTCCTGGGCTGCACTTCGACGCACAGGAGGGCGACCTGGATGCATCGCAGCACCTCGCTGTAGTTGGCGCTGCCGTCCATGACCTTGTCCACCAAATCAACGCTCCTGCCTTCTTTCCACATCATCCACGCCTGGACAAATGACCAGACCAGCATAAAATGGTTAGATAAAAATGTTCAGAAAGAAACAATTCAGTATTACTGTCAGTGTTACTTACGTATCGGAGGAGGTTCAGATCAAGGTCTTCTTCGTAGAAGCCTCGGTTTCTCTTGCCAGTGATGATCTCTAGAACCATCACGCCGAAGCTGTAGATGTCGGACTTCATGGAAAACACGCCATCCATGGCATATTCCGGGGACATGTAGCCGCTGAAAACCAAAATTCATCGCTCATATGTCAGTTTGAGTGACCATTTTCCGGCCTGTAGTAGAATAAACAAATACACACACTGCCTATATATAGGATCAGCAAGCAGCAGGAGAACGAGAAAACCTACTATGTTCCAATGACCTTCAATGTATATGCTGTGGTCTGGTCACCTCCGAACATCCTTGCGATGCCAAAGTCTGAAATTTTGGGGACCATGTTCCTGTCAAGTAACACGTTGCTCGCCTTGAGATCCCTATGGATGATCCTGAACCTTGAGTCTTCATGCAGATACTGTAAACCCCTCGCAATCCCCAAGATGATATCAAAGCGTTTCTGCCACCTTAGCGACCTCCGTTTCCCTTCATCTGCACAACGCATAACCATTTAGCATTCTAGCATTTATATGCAAGTACAGTTCAATAAATCAAACTGCTTCTTGGGCAGATTGATTTATGTTTCTGCAAAGTCAAACTGACCAAATATGAACGTGTCGAGGCTCTGGTTGTGCATGTACTCGTAAAGGAGCATCCTCTCGTCCTCGTCGATGCAGCAGCCGAGCAGCCTCACGAGGTTCCTGTGCTGAAGCTTGGCGATCAGCCTCACCTCGTTAGTGAACTCCACCGCCCCTTGCATCGATCTCCGGGACAGCCTCTTCACGGCTACTTCCTGCCCATCCTCAAGCCTCCCCTGTTCAACAGTTCGCAGGTTTATCATGTTCAGCTGTTCAGGTTATTGTACCATGTTCAGGTTTATCATCCTACTGTTAACAAGCACACTAGCTATTTCCTATCATTCATTTCGTACCATGTAAACAGGACCAAACCCGCCTTCGCCGATCTTGTTGCTCGCAGAGAAACTGTCGGTGGCGGCGAGGATCACCGCCAGGTCAAACAGCGGCAGGTCGTCAACGTCTTGCTCGGCACTCTTCCAGTTCTCGTCCATCGCCTGCTGTTTCCTTGTCCTGAACGGGAGCACGTCGTCTCCGCCGCTCGGCGCCGAGGTGTCCGTCTCGGCGTGACGTCTTCTCCTCTTCCTCCAGAGACAGCAGCAGACGACCGACAGCAGAAGAAGCACGCCGGCAAGTGTGGCGACGACGGCGACCACCACGCGCTTGCTTGGGACCCGGTGTCTCGCTGGAAAAGAAAACAAGCAGTGGCAAAACGTTAGGTGGTGAACGGCCTATAACACTGTGTGTCCTGCATGCGACTGGTCAATACGCGAGCGTTGCAAAAAGTTTTTAGACTAGAAAAATACTAATGCTAAAGGTTCCACTTACTTACCAACGTGCATGTATGATGTATCCCTTTGATAGCTACCAGTCACTAGAAAAATGTGCGTGTTTCCACCCCTGTTAAGAATAAATAATCGTACCTAGAAATGCATGTTGTTGATGTAAGCATTCGCCGCTGTATAGTTTATGATATCTTGACAGCTTTTCATGTGTCATTATCAGTGTGGGTGGTTTTGGACGATAGCTCGTCCAGTGATGTTCCGGTAGGCTGCACGGTACCTAACCAAGCGATTGTGATACGTGGTTTGTTGGTGCGAAAACTACTTATTGCTTCCATTTCCACAGTTTTTGGCCAAGCTACGTTTTGATAGTTGACCCAGACATATGCCACTTTGCTTCCATTCAAAGGTGCTCCTTGAATTGCCCAACAAATGCGACTGGGTCGAGGAACAGGAAACTCTGTGCAAGTTTTCTTTTTCCGCTATGTAGCAAGCAGTATATGGTTTTCAGAATGAAAGTGTTGGCAACTGACACGATGAATTGATGAGATGGCCGATTCTTGACCGAGAAAAATGGGCGTGCTGCAGAATTCAACTAGTGCACCACGCTGTCTTGTGAATTGTGATCGTTTTTCAAACGAAATTAGACGATGATGGGAGTGGGACAAAGAGGCCAATTAGTATGGACAGCTACGGAGACGAGATGCCTCAAGCCCCAGAACAGTATGGTCCAATCCACACACTTCTACATGTGTCATGTTAGGAAATAGACAAACGGGCCAATTAGCAAATGGATGTATCTAGACATAGACATCTGCCTGAAATTGTAGTACTGAATTTTATGCAGCAATACTGAATTGAAAGGAGTAGTATGCGCCCAAAAATAAATAAATAAATAAACAGATTGCGTCAGAGAGTCAGTACCTGCGGCGTTGAGCGCGTCGATCTCCGACTGCGCGAGCCGTATGTAGACATCCTGAACGTCCGTCGTGTACAGCCGCATGTCCAGCAGATCGACGGCCCAGATGACGCAGCCGCGGCCGACACCCCCGCTGACGTTCGCCGCCGCGTACGCCCGGCAGCTGCAGTTGCTGAGGCACGCCTGTCGGCACTGGTCCAGCGTCATGCCAGGGTACACCGTCGCGTTCGTGGCCTCCGGCAGCTTCATCCGTTTGACCACCCAGAACCCGTCGCTGCTCGCGTTCGCGCCGCCGCAGCTGAGGCTGGTCGTCCTCACGCACCCGGACCTCCCGTCGTGGAGGTTCCACTGCTGCGGCGACCGTGGCTGGAACCCCGGCAGGCAGACGCACGTCTGCGACTGGACGGTGTTGTCGCAGTAGCCGAACGGCCCGCACTTGGCGTACGAGTCGCACGGGTCGTTGGGGTAGTACCAGAAGTTGCTCCAGCCGCCGTTGAGGAGCACGACGCGCTGCACCTTCCCCGCCGCCTCGTCCACGACGAGCCGCGACAGCAGGCCGTCGACGCCGATGGAGTAGCTGTAGTACGTCTCATCGGGGCTGTACACCACCCTGAAGGTGAAGTCGTTGGACTTGAGGTACGGCACGCCGGTGAGGATCTCGCCGTTCCACGGCCCGCTCGTGTACAGCCTCGTGGCGCCGCGGAGGAGGAAGAACTGCGGCAGCCCGCCGGTGACCAGCTTGAACGTGACGTCGCCCGGGGACGGGTCCGACGCGCCGCGCCACGCCGTGATGTTCCGGGTGATGCCGGCCTTGACGTCCACCCCGACCTTCATGCCCGGGAGCAGCGTGTCCGTCGGGTAGTCGAAGCTCTGCCACGTCGCCACGCCGCCGCTCTGGTCGTCGGCGCTGAGAACGAAGTTGCCGTTGTCGAGGAGCCGCGCGGTGGCGCCGGCGGTCACGTTCGTGGTCGGCGCCGCCGAGGACCACACCGTGACGTTCCGGCCGTCGAGGATGACGAGGCGGCCGTCGTCGGGGGAGATCCGGAGCACGCCCGGGGTGACGAGGACCGGGCTCTGGCGGTTGGCCACCCACACGACGGTGTGCACCGTGATGTTGTGGTACCAGATGCCGAGGTACGTCCTGGCGCCATCGTCGTCCAGGCTGAAGAAGCCGAGCTCGAAGATGCCGCCGGCCGAGACGAGCGTCTCGTTGTTGCCGGTGGTGATGGAATCGGATGGACCGATGGTGTCGGTGGAGGTGGAGAGTGGGAAGAACGCGGCGGCGGTGGCGAGGAAGACGAGGCAGAGCGCGCACGCCCTCATTCTCGATCTCGCCTGAATCGCTAGCTATTCACAGGACATTGGCGAGTTTGTGAGGGCGCCTGCACCTGCACGCACGGGCGAGTGGCGGCTGCCAGTGCCAACCCCGAGGTGAGGGAGGCTTCAGATCAGTGGGAGGAAGAGGACGTTGTCTTGTACCGAGGGATCGACCGGTGCGACGGTGCGGGGCTGCAGCTTCGCGCGAGAATTTGTTATTCTGGTCAGGCACATGGGCATGTGGCCGCGTTTGAGTGCCATCTTTATCCCCTTTTTGACAAGACAAGATGCAACCCTGCGCGGGTTGGTTGGATTCGGAGTATTAGCAGTCAATAAGGCAGTGTAGCAGCACACAAACACAAAGCCATCAGCCGAGTCAACGTTGGAGTCTGGAACGGCTGGCTGTTTTTTCTACGCGGTCGAGTTGGCCGTCGCCCGTGTGGCCCGTGGCCGTGGATTCAGATCGGCTGACTTCAGTCCGATTGACATCTGGCTGCAGTCGCCATAATCGGTCCGTCCGTTCACTATCCAACGGTGTGACGCTCTAGGCTTCCAACTACTAGGCCATATACGAGTAGTCCAGCCCATCCAAGCCCACCAGAGCACACGCATCTTCCCGTGGACGACGACTCCGCCGTCGGCTCGTCCTTGTCTCCGCCGCTGCCGTCCTCATCTGTTGAACCTGAGGTGCCGGTATCTGCGAGGTCGCACATCCGTCTTCCCAGACCCCAGGCAGGTGCTCTTTGGGCCAGGGGCACCTTGGTCGTCGCCGGCCGCCGGCCGTTCGTCTGCTGCCCATGTTGTGCTCAAGCTGCAACGCTTTTTCTACGGGCGGCTTCGCTCACCACAGCACCGAGTCACCGACGCCGTAACATATGATAGCATTAGCAATACCATAGGTCCATAGCATACATGACACAGCTTGTGGCCGGAGCAGAGCGGCTACCTGCAGCTTCATCATCCAACTCACAAATACATGCAGCACACCCACATTGGACTGAAAACTGAATACCATGCTGGTACAGGCTACGTCCTCCGCCTCTCCAGCTCCACTGCAAAATGATTTTCCACGCCATCAACAGTAGAAGTTTTCCTGAATGATCTCTCAACCCAGCAGTGCCTTTTCTATATTCCAGTATCATCATAATCTATTTCTGTTACTGATAGCCTCAAAGGCATATATATGGTACATGTGTGTACGTTGTGAACATTCACATTTATTCATTTCGATTGTGGGAACATACAGAGGCACACATGCACACATTGTTTCTAAAAGGAAACTAGTACAATGATGACTTCCACATTCCAGCGACAATTAGACCATGTTCTTCTTGCCGGATGAATCCCTTCTTGCCCACTTCAGCGTCTAGTCCAGGCATCAGGTCAACAGGTCTTTGTTTAGTGCAAGCATCGGCACCCTACAAACAAAAATAGAGATGCAAATCAGCAGGTTTGAATTGGCAGGGGCACCGGCGTGGTGCATCGACAGAAGGTTGGCAGGGGCACCTTGCAGCAGGTCGGCAGGGGCACCGGCGTGGTGCAGGAGGTCCGGCGCGCGGAGCCGGGGCTCCAGCGCGGCGGGCGTATGCTTCGGTGGGGGCGCGTCCTCCGGCGTGGGGCGAGGGCTCCGACGCGGGAGGCATGAGCTACGGCGCGGGATGGGGGGCGGGCGCTCCGGCGACGAGCAAGGGCTCCGGTGCGGCGGGCGGGCGCTCCATCGAGCGAGGGCTCCGGCGGGGGGCGCTTGCTTTGGCAATGGCGGCTGGCTTGTTTACCACCGGCAACGAAGTCTTCTGGAACTATAATGTGTGTGATCTGATCTGGTGGGCTTCGATGGGCAGGACATTGGCGAGTTTGTGAGGGCGCCTGCAGCTGCACGCACGGGCGAGTGGCGGCTGCCAACCCCGAGGTGAGGCTTCAGATCAGTGGGAGGAAGAGGACGTTGTCTTGTACCGAGGGATCGACCAGTGCGGCCGTGCGGGGCTGCAGCTTCGCGCGAGAATTTGTTATTCTGGTCAGTCACATGGGCATGTGGCCGCGTTTGAGTGCCTTCTTTATCACCTTTTTGACAAGACAAGATGCAACCCTGTGCGGGCGGGCCTGGTTTAGTTTCCCAAATTCATCTTTTAAATTTACTATAAAAAAAAGATTCTTTATCACATTAAAATACCGGTAAATATATGGAGTACTAAATATAGATGAAATCAAAAACTAATTGCACAGTTTTGTTCTACTTTACGAGACAAACATTTTAAGCCTAGTTAGTCAAAGTTTGGACAATTTGTACCAAATACAAACAAACTGCTACAGAAATTCTGATACAGTGTTTCTGGCGCCAATTCCGCGATCTAAACAAGGCCTTGGTTGGATTCGGAGTATTAGCAGTCAATAAGCAGCGTAGCAGCACACAAAGCCACCCGAGTCAACGTTGGAGTCTGGAACGGTAGCTGTTTTTTCCACGCGGTCGAGTTGGCCGTCGCCCGTGTGGCCCGTGGCCGTTGGGTAGGTCAGAGACCGAGTTTGCTACGCCGCACCGCCGGCCTTATGAATGAGAACGGTGGACTGCTTCGGTGCGCATGAAGTTTCTTGTTTAACTTCCGGAGCTGCTAAATCGCGGTCGTCCGCGAGAAACGTTTCCAGCGATTAATTTCCGACATAGGCTCCGTCTTTTCATTTTTGACAAAAAAAATTATTTCCGCAACTTTTCTTTTTTAATTTTTTTTCTATTTTTAGCAAAAGAAAGAAAAAGATACAAATCTAGACGCATAACTTTCATTTCATAAGTTATAAGTATAACTTATAATTGAACTTATAACATTACCTAATTTTTAACGTTTCTAAGTTGTGCTCATGAGTTACACATAATTTATTACGTGAAAACACATAACTTTAACATTTTAGAAAAAAAAAACCAAAGTTACAAATTCAGACGCATAATTTTTCAAGTATAACTTGGACGTCTAACTTATTTAACTCGTACACATAACTTATGTGATTTTCAACGTTGAAAAGTTACAATATAATTTATACATATAACTTTTGCATCTAACTTAGATACCAGAACATCGAAAAAACTTATACATACAGATACACTATCAGAAAAAAAAACTGAAAAAAGTTCTTCAAACCGTATTCATGTGGGATCTAGTTTTATTCGTTTCGTTGCGTAGAACACAACGGTGCAAACGGAATTAAAGACGGATATACGGTTTACAAATTATAGCAAGTTAAAATAAATAATTTTTCTTTTTTTACGTGTGTCTGCCATTTGATCCGCCCGGCGGTCGACCGCGGGATTGGAACTGCGTTTAACTTCACGTTATTAACAAGTAGACGTGGCGACTTAGCTGTACCGGTTTCGGCACGGGGCGACCCTCTCATATGTTCCGTGTCACTTTAGATCATTGGGATGTACCGGTACGTCACATCAAATGTATGTTTGTTTGTGGTGGGATGAAGAAGAATAGAATGAAGCGGCTCTATCCTTGCGTTCGGTGGATGAATGGTCGAATGGAGCGGTTCCTCAAAAGCTTCGAACGCTCACACCGTCTCCTCGCGGCCATGAGCCATTGCGATCAAGGACCCGCGGACGCATAGCCTGGGGCGGAGCTGGTAGAGGGCATGCGGCCTAGGGCGGGTGGACCCATGGCCTAGGGTGGCTGAAGATGGCTAGTCGGTGGTGAGTTGCCAATGGTGGAGCCAAGGGCTTGGCCGCTTGGGGCGTGATGGCTCGGGGACGCACTACAAACTGCGACGTGTATGCGAGCATGGCCATGGCTGCGTGAAAGAACAGAGGAAGTAGAAGAATTGAAAAAGCCATGTTTGAATGGCATGTTGACCCCATATACTTAATAGTTTAAGACATATATTTTCTGATTTATCTCATCCCTCCTACCAAACACGAAAACAGAGCCACTCGGTTCTTTCAATGAAACACTAAAATGGAGCCACCCAAACCCAAAATAGGAACGGAACCATTGCATGCCACCATGTTCTTCAACCAAACACACCCTAAGTCTTTGTTTCGGTCTGAACATGGCATATCATGTCTTGGTACCGTGCCGGCTCAAGCCTGACTCGATAATCTAATTTGTATGTACCATTTTTATGAAAAAGGTTTAATGAATTTTATAATCCATTCAAGAATTACGTAAAAGTTAGCATAGTAATAAACACATGAAGTTGCATTATAGCATTTTAGACGTGTTTGCGTGTCATTTTGGTTCCATGCCTGTCCAAACACGATCCAAAATACGGCTCGAGCCATGCAACCTATCATCCTAAGTTTTAGGCGAGACATGACTCTCATTTACCGACAGTCCAAAATATTTCATTTCATGCTATGCCAAAAAAAATTGTGCCATGGTCCGTCCTTAAAAATGGCAGGATTCAAGTCACAACTTTAATTAGAAAGCCAACTTGTGTCATGGCTTTGTGCCCTGTCAGCATGAGCTAGAGTTTACTTTCATCTACTATGCACTTGGACTGCATTGGCATCTGAATCGAATTTAAAAAACGCGTCCATTGGATCTTGATTCGTCTTTGGAACTCGAGCTTGCTTATTTGCATCCCCGAGCAACCCCAAAGTGGGAAAGGTTTGAGTGTTTTTTTTTTAGAAAATGGAATATATTGATATCTCAGCTTCTGCATTGAGTGTTTGACTCACATGGATTGTTAATTTGCCCTAATCTGTACTATCATCATCTATACATTGCGATGACCACATAGTTGAAGTCAAAGAACAAAAACAAGCTTCCGACGGTAATACCATCATCATTCATCGCTACCATGGCTATCCATTTTACTGATGTGTCAAATAATTTATTAAAGAGAAAATAAAAAAATAAAACCATTAAGTCGCATGTAAATCTGGGTTTTAACCTTCAACTAGAAACCGGATAACAAACACTCTCCAATTGTTCAAACTAGATAAATTTAGTCTTCAAACTGGTCTCAAAGGTGTTTTTTTTAATTAAAAATGTTTGATCTCTATATAAAATTTATAGGTATTTTTTTTAAAATAAAATATAAACTGCTTTGAATTTTCCTCTAAAAATGTTATCTACCCGCTGCTACTTTATTTAGGGTTATTTGGATTTTTATTTCTTTTAAATAAATACAAAGCACGACTGCAAGAAATAAAGTAACCGAAATAAAAATAACCAAACTAGTTTCAAATTTATAAATCATATATAGGTATACAACATTTTTAGAAAAATATGAAGTTTCATATTTTTATAATCTAAAATCTATTA
>JAKNSH010368045.1:0-11299 GCA_027790015.1 Cymbopogon flexuosus
CTACCTAACGGATTCAACTAAAATCTTTCTAAAGATTTTAAAAGACATTTTTTTGCTTTTTAATACATAATTTTTGCTATGTATATATATATATATATATATATATATATATTACATTATGTCTAGATACATAAAAAAACGTGTGGAAAAACCAAAATGGCTTATATTTTAAAGTGAAAGTAACCATTAATCAATAATATCTCTATTATTACTCCTATTAGTATAACATACTTCTTCTGTCCTAAAATAATTGCTGCTCTATCTATGAATCTGGACGATGCCAGCTATTTTAGAAATGGAATATATAAGAGGAGCTAAAGCTAAACCACTCCATTATTCCTCCCCTCTGCAGCAGAACAGTTTCTTTCTTGCTCTCCTCCACTCCTCCGTCCTCCCCCTCGGACCTCGTCGTCCCACCGAGACGACCTCACGCGACGGCTTGGGAGATTCCTTCTCCTCCGTGCTCGGTTTAGCACCACGCTTCCAGCACGTATCTTCCTCTCCTCCCGTCTCAAGAGATCGCAGGGCGCAGCTGTCGAAGCTGGAGGAAGCGGACGGGTTCGCCATGGGGTCCGAGGGATCCTCGGGTCCGGTTGTCGGTGAGTAGCAGTCTCTGTCCGTCATTTCTCCCTAGTCGCCTAGTTGCAGTCTTGCAGATGGTGTGTTTGTGTGTTCGTCGATCCGCGAATTCGAATGGAGAGTCGGGATCTCTGTGGCCAAGAAGGCATGGCTATTTGGATTCTCGATCGGATATGGCCGCCCGTCGAGCAAGGGAGGAGGGAGCTTGGTGGGAGTGGGCTCAGGGTCACCTGGGGCTGCTTGCGGAACCCGATCCGGCATTGCTTCTGATAGGAATTGACGCCACATCGAGGTTACCGTGCGCGACTTCGGTGCAGAGGTACCGTTTATACCGCCATGTAGTGGAGTCTCCATGTAGTGAACAGCCTCTTGGGCTAAAGATAGGTCTATCGGCACTGGGATTGCCTCCAGATGGGATTGTAGATTTGGCGTCCCGAGTTGGAATGCCAGGGTAAATTTAGGATCTCCCTGTAGTTGTTGGTGAGGCAGGCTCAGCTGACATTTCCTTCTAAATGATAGTTATCATGTAGGTTTTGGTCCAGACTTGGAAGCTTGTTCCTTAATGGATAAGCAAAGAAGAGTTCAGTTACTCGATTATTGGCGCAGTTCTAGATGGATCGATTGGTTAGGGATTTGTCTGGACCACCTGAATTTGTTGCGCAGTCACGCTCATCTCTTGTTGGCAATCATTGCTCTTGAAATAATTCTGTAATCTGAGAGCTCTACGTTTCCGGGCGGTTGTATCATATATTGATTCGGTTACTAGTAACTAGTGTGGTAGTGAACTAGGATATGCGTGTGGTGCTTGTTATCCAGCAGGAATGCCCATTAATCCACAAGTGCAATCTGGTAACTGGAATCAAATTTCCACATATATATTATATAGTAATCTAGTGATTATAGATCCTTGTGTAGCTAATGGTGTTCTGAACTGAGTCAAGGTTAGCTATTTCTGGCTATAATTTTCCAAATTGTAAAGGAATGAAGCTGAAATTACTCTTAACTATCTTTTTTTAACAGTTATTAAAGGGGGGCCATTCTTGCTCTTCTTGGAATTGATGCTGATTCTAATAGTAGTCTTTACCTACTTGTTAGTCCAACACCAATCCATGGCCATCTTATCATTTTCCTTCATTCATCCACAACTCACCTTGATCAACTGAATTTCCTGAACTATGCGCTGAGTTAATGTATGGCCTTGCTTACTTAGAAAAGCCTCTATGAGATCTTGCCGAAAGATATGCATCTGCTTGCCTAAAGTGGATAAATAGACATTCACTAGCTATGAGCTAAGAGCAGCTTTCCATTAGGAAAAGAACAGTGAGGTAACGAATGTATTTTGGTGTAGCTTGTTGATTTGGTATCTTCAATAGAAGTGGCAAATGTATTCAAAATTGTTGTTCACATGCATACATGCTTGCTTCGGAGCGGTGGGTTCAGTGGACCTAGTCAGTGGTCTTTTTTTTTTCGAACACGCAGGAGAGCTGCATATCATTATATTAAGAAGAAAAAATGGTCCTTTTTTTAAAAAACCCAATATCTCAATTTTATCTATACTGATTAACTGATGATCATCAAGCATATTCCGATCAAACTTACTAGTATTTTTATACTCCCTCCATCCCAAAATAAGTGCACGAGCTTGGGAGCAGTGGGGTGTTCAGTGGCCCTAGCCAATAGTCTTCTTTTAGACCTAATATCACAATTCCATAACTATACTGACTAACTGATCATCATCAAGCAGATTCCAATAAACTTATTTTTGTACTCCCTCAGGCCCAAAATAAGTTCACATCATATTTCAACGAGTCAACCAATCTCAAATTTCACGAAACATGTATGCAAACAATACTAATATTCATGATATCAAATACACATCATTAGATTAATCACGCCATATCTTTTCATAGTAAACCTTTTTGATATACAAATGTTGATACTATTTTATGTAACTCTAGTCAAACTCAAAATTAGTTGCCTACTTGAAATGCGAGATGTGCACTTATTTTGGGTTGGATGGAGTACCATTTATTCATGCTCACTTCCACCGGTACTTTTCCATGGCCCAACAACATATTCTGTGAGATCATCACATATTAACATGTTAGCTTGCTATAGCTGACCAGAGGTACTTGATAGCACATACTCAGATCTCAACAACGCTGATTTCAATGACTACATAATTAGAGTTGGGACATGTTTAGTGGGTCTGTATGTGGCTTATTTTCTAAGTTTAATACTTCACTTAAAGTCCCATTGCCCCCCAACTATTTATTTCTAGACAGCCTATTAAGCTTTAAGTGTCAAAATAGCTGTCAGAAGGCTAGGATAGTTCGAGTGCACTCACAAGTTGATTGGGATTACATGGTTGATCCTTCATCTTCATTTTAGAGTAGCTGCAAATTCTAAAAGATCTCCTCTAAAGGATAAGGCTTTCAGCCACCTGTTTATAATCTGACCAAACCTCTAATATTGCCCCAAATATAGAGCATGGTATTTATGCTACTGATTTGGAGGCACTTACAAATGAATACCTTGGAATTTGTGGGAAAAGGGGGAATGTTTGTACGTTTAATGCCCCCAAAAGTCCATGTTCTTATGGTTTTTTAAAGTTGCAACTATTTTCCTCTCGGCCTTCTTGCATTAATCAGGTCATTATTTTCTATGTGTGTATATGGCACCATTTCTCAAAAGTGTTAAAGCAAGCTCCATATAACGCATGGATATCTCTGTTCTTTTATAGCAATCAACAGTTTGATTTTCTTTTTCAAAATTCCAAGTCTCATGGGTAACCAAACTAAATTCCAGTAAACCATGATACTTTGTTGCTCTTTTATTTTGTTCACAACTTCACAAGAACAACGAATTTGAACTCTGAATACCTGCTATGCATATTTCTTGATGTAATTGATCATACTTTGTTCTATGATGTTTTCTGCAGTTCCCAGAAACTTTAGGCTGCTAGAAGAACTAGAACGTGGTGAGAAGGGCATTGGTGATGGAACTGTGAGCTATGGGATGGATGATGCTGATGACATATATATGCGGTCCTGGACAGGAACTATCATTGGTCCTCCTAATGTATGCTGTAGAAATACCCATAGATACATAATACATTTGCTTTGTTATTCTCAAATCTAAGAGGTGCATTTTTTGCAGACTGTTCATGAGGGACGAATTTATCAATTAAAGCTGTTTTGTGATACGGATTATCCAGATAAACCACCGACTGTTCGATTCCAGACTCGGATCAATATGACATGTGTGAACCCAGAAACTGGATTGGTACATGTGCATTTTTTTTCCTTATAAACTGCAACCTGCCAAGGCAATTTATGAATGATGTTAGGCCTATTAGTACTTAACTAGCACCTTTTCTAGGTTGAACCAAATCTATTTCCTATGCTTGGAAACTGGGAAAGGGAACATACAATGGAGGACATCCTTGTCAGCTTAAAAAGGGAGATGTCAACTCCTCAGAATCGCAGGCTGTACCAACCTCAAGAAGGTATTTTTCTTTCCATTCCTCCAGTAGGTTATATGCTGACAGTGATATTTAACTGTACCTACTTGAAATAAATCTGTCTTGAATATCCGAAATCCTTGCCAAGAGTAGATTGCCAAGCTAAAACATAACTTGCTTCTTGGAAAACTAGCTGAAATTTTTTATTGCCAGAAGCTGGCAGCAGGGCCAGATATAGGAACCAAATGAAATGAGCATGGTCATCTTCAATCTTCTTCATTATGCACTGTAATTAATATTAGTTAGTTATGAGGTCAGTTAGTCATACTAGCTTATGCCCCTCCCATCTTTGTGAAAGTGCTCCATTTAAACCCCCCATGTTGGTTGTTAATCTTAGTTTCTTCTGTGCAGGTAATGAAGATCAAAGAGTAGAACAGAAAGGGTCGTCTCATAGATGTGTCATCATGTAATCTATGTGCATTGCAATGTACAGCATTGACATTGAGTAGTGATGCCGAGCTGAGAGACCCTCGCAGGAAATCCTGTAATTCACCTTGATCATGCCACCGTCGCAATAAAGTATCGATGACTGTTAAATTGCCTGTGGCACCATGTATAAGATGTAACCGATTCAGATTCTTTGAAAGACAGCGAGTTCAGTGTCTTCTGTTTGCCTGTTTCACATATTCGTCTGTCTATTTGTTACACGCTGTAGTCTGTTCTGTTGGGTAATCTGTCATCTGTTATTTTCTTCAGGAAACACCGTATGATATCACAGCTGCTGTTATAGTTGCTCTATCTACCATGTGGTTGGCCAATATCGATTCTGAATAAGTTGCAAAAAGTTGCTAAAATATCAGAAACACATGCTAGTCAGTGAGCATCACCTTGAGAAATCGGGATGATCCGCGTGTATTAGTATTCATTCCGACCAGCTGTTTGCAGAAAGATATGAAATCAATTTCGACCAACTATGTAGTTATAAATCCATATAAACTTAGCAGTAACTCTGAAAAGCTGTCATGTCGATCGAGAGATTACTGACATTTCGCCGCTGAAGTCCCTCTCATGAAGGACATAAGGACGGCCGGTCGAAAAAGGCGCGCCCCCGAAAGGCATGGGAACATGTTGCCGTTCGCGCCAAAAGCCCCACAGCACGGCAGCACGAGCAGAAGAAAGCGAGATGCTCCCGCACTGCACTGCTGCTTCACCCCCATCATCTCGCGCTGCAACAAGCGAAGCGGACGACGCATCATAAATCCTAAGGAATGGAATCGCCGCCGTGATCGACTGCGCCGTCGTCTGCTCAGCTCTTCTCGCCGGCCAACTCCTATGACTATGAGCACTTGTCTGTCGCACAGAACGATTGGCAATGGAAGATCTGTGGTAGTGAGAGAATTCAGCAGAGCTGCTGTTCTGCACTAACTCAGCGGGCATCAGTCATTAGACGTATAAACCACATCAGTGTACCAATATGATAAGCCCTGCCACATCCATCCCAGCAAGCCGTTTCATCCCAACCGAACAGGCTGATGTCTCCAAATCCTTTTCCAGCAGTCTGCAGTCAGAAACTACAGTAGTGGCCAGTCAATTTGGAGGTCACCGTTTGACCGAAAAGATGTCAGATCCCTGATGTAATCACTGAGAATGAGCACTAGTAATCAGTACAAATCCCAAGTAAGTACAAAGTAAAACTAGCAAAAGCTCCCAAGTCCCAAGTCCATCTGTTTCAGGAGTCAGCATCTAGTAGCCTTCAGTCCTTCACACATCACACCTTTGCAGAACCATCCCAAAACTCCAAAAGTCATCATCACCTGTTCTATTGAAAAAGAAAAAGGGAAACCACCACCACCTTTCATGGGACAAATTACTGGTCGTCTACTGCTACTCCAAATTTCCAAGTGATAGCTGCATAACGATTCATTTTTTCTAGAGTCTTTGAGACTTCGACACGAGCCTTGATAAGCCATGCTGGGAAAGTGAGGTGTTTCCCTCTTTTTTTCAAAAGGGAAACAAAGGGAAATTGTGGCCTTTGTCACTCTCAGCGTAGACCGCGAGCGTCACCTTTGGCCAACAAGGTGGCCGGCTTGTTGTGCAAGGACAGGACTACGACCCTTGCATTCCCATGTCGCGTTACCAGGTGATCGATGCTTCGTTCTCTTTGATGACATGGCCGCCACATGGCTGTGTTTTCTCCTATTCCTTGTGGTCAATTTCAGGGTTCTGAAGTTTCTCTGACTGTGAGTCAGGGGGGGTGATTGGCATGGACGTGTCGTGTGCCTCGACTGAGGTTTACGAATTACGACAGGCGGTGCAGGGTTGTCCCGGAAAACTTCGAGGCGTGTGGGTGGCAAGCTCTCAAACGGGGCCCAAACTTAAATAGCAATGATAGATATAGACGCACAGAACTGTGACTGTCGCTTGAATGCGTTTCTTTGAGCTGTTTGCTGTATAATCTTCACTTGATAAAATAAACTGGAGTAAAATGTCTGGGGGATTGTTCACCTGTTGACTAAATATTCTTTCCCCCACCTTGGCCTGGTTTAGATTGCAAAAAATTATAACCCGATGAATAGTACCACTTTCGTCTTATTTGATAAATATTGTCCAATCGTGGACCAACTAAGCTCAAAAGATTCATCTCGTGATTTCCAACTAAACTGTGTAATTAGTTATTTTTTTGCCTACATTTAATGCTCCATGCAAGCGGCTAAAAATTGATGTGATGGAGAGAGAGTGAAAAAACTCGGAATTTAGGTGTGATCAAGGCCCTTGATAACTACAGTACCAGAGAATAATTTGGGGTTGTTCAGGAGGAGAACAACTGCTGTGAAGTCAAGGATCCAACCAAACGTGTGCATGGTTAGGTAGGTTCAGATTAGAACATAGAAGGATCTAATAAAGTTCACATGTTTTATGGAGTATTAAAATATTTTCCCCTCACTTAACAATACTACCAGAACATTCTTGGCATATATAATAATTAATGGAGGCAGAAAAGCAATGTCAAAATCATGGTCCTTCATCCATCAAACAGACGGCAATCGATCGGATAATAAGTAGGAGAGCGACCATTGACCGAACAAAAATCGTCATGGCTGACAGGTGTCGGATGTAAGTATGTGGGTCATGTAGCCACTGAAAATGACCAAGTGCAATCCCAACACGTTTAAACTTAGCAAGACCCGTCTCTTTCAGAAGGCAGTATATAAGCAATACAAGTCGCATTTGCAAAGACTATCCATCCCAAAACAAAAGCCATCATCACCTACTATTCGATACACGACTATATAAGCGAGAGGCATGTCCATAGATTTCGTTTTTCTTTCTAGAGGGTCTTTGAGAAATTGACACAGGCCGATGTGGCATGCATGCTGGAAAAGGGTGTGGCCTCTATCGCTCTCAGATTAAACCTGCGAGAGCGTCGCCTTTGGCCAACAACATCCTCGCAGCTCGGTGCCCGGAACGTGGAACGAGAGAGGGACACAGCGGACACGACAATGGAAGAACATGCATACATATCACATATCAGATGCTTTTCTTCTTTTCTTTTTCGTTTGAACGATGATTACCAGATGTTTTACTTACGTGATGACACATATATGTATACGTGTTTTTTTCTCTCTCCGAATGATCGATCCTTCTGGTCAAATTTGGGGTTTAGAAGTTTCTAGCTTAACTCTGACCCGGAGATGACTGGCTAGCTACCTGTACGGTGTGCAGCAAAAACCAAATGCTCAAACTCTTGCCTCTTGTTTGCACATTGTTGTTTTCTTTTCTTGTGCAAGGAATAATTCTAGAAGATGTTGATGATGTGCTTTTCTTGACTCCTTGTAGCATTTGCTTGGGATGTTTTTTTTTCAAAGATAATCGAGTGGACTAGTTTTCAAACTAGAGTAAAATATATATACATTTTGAGAATTTTGGATGGTTCAGTTTACTTGTAGGAAGGCGGAAGAGATCATCTTCTTGGTATGAAGTCAATGGTCCAAAACCAGATGTGAGGTGAGGTGGTTAGGTAAGAACAAAAGGAGGATACTACCACACCATCTAGCGGAAGTTCGCTTGTTTAAAAACTAAGGTCTCTCCGTGCGTGCTGCTTACTGTTCCCACTTTAACATCGTTGTACCATTCCTGGCGTGGTACTACTAGTCAATACAGGCATGAAAGTTTGTCAAAATCACGGTTCGTAATCTGAAAACCTGATGCGTTTTGGTCAACCTCTCACCCACCTCACCTACGCGTTTCAATGTTTATTAGCAAAGCCGCCTCAATAACTGACGAAACAGACGTCACGCAGCACCTGAGCCCTGCGATCGACACCAACTTTACCTGCTCAAACTTTGGATGCTCGGTTCAGCGCTGCGCTGCATGCATAACGCGGTTCTACCTTGGCAACGCTCTGCCGTTAAAACCAGCTAGCATACTGTTGGAAACTTGGAATAGGCTCACCCCCTCAGATTTGTTCCGTGCCGGCGGCAAACATGGCAAGCCACGAACGTCTTGTCAAACCTCACGAGATTTCGAAGGCAAATTTGCCCGTGATCCACGACGACGAGGCGCTCACGTACGTTTCAGTCCACGAGACGGGGTCCCCGCGAACAAAATACGTACCGGTGCTCCCTGGACCGGAGACGAGCGCTCCCGTTCCGCTGCTGGTGCTGGCTGCTCCGCACGGCCGGCCGGTCCCGAGCTCTCGTGAGCCCGGTCCGTGCTGTACTGCTGTGGACCTGTGGTACGGTGGTGGCCCACGGGTAAGAGGCTTGTCACCGCATGTGACGGACGGGACGGGACGGGAGTGGGACCGCGTCATGGGAGCACGGGTTTTTCTCAGATTTGGCGGCTGGCGGGAGCCGCCTCGTTCCCATGGTCCGTCTAGCATGCAGTAGCAGGAGGCAGTACTGTAGCCGAGGCGCCGGACCGGACAAGATCACAAGAATGCAGCTGAACTACCACGGAGACGGAAGAACGGATGGGCTCCGTCTCGTGCTGTCGTGCACAGCGCATATGCTCGTGGTGAGAAGACATCGGCGAGTTTGTTGAGCTTCTTGCTCTACCAGAACCAGCTACCAGGAGGCCACAAGAGCATCTGCGGGCGGTCATAGCGCGCCATTTTTCTCGCCCATTCGCTCAGCAATTTGGACGCGCGCTACACCATGGCCTATCTTGATCTCTTTAGAGCAAGAATTCAGGGCGTGCGCCGCTGGTATTTCGTGGTTTTGGAATCCTGGGGGCTGGGCGTTGCAGCCCCACCCCGCCTTCAATTATCAGCGAGTACCATGTCAGCTACTATCAATGAGCAAACGCCAAACAGTGCTCGGCGACAGGCACGTCACTAGTAGTACTGCACTGCACAAGTGCATATCGAGATATCAGGCCGGGGCCTGCTACCAATCACTCCGATTTCAAAAACAGCAACCGAAAACAAGATCACATGCTCCCTCCCTCCCAAAATAAGTGTCGCTTCGCTTCTCGAGAAGCAAATACCGGCAATTTTTAAAAATAATAAATATTATCGATTAGTATCATAATTAGTATCATCGGAAAGATCTTTGAATCTAGTTTTTTAATAAAATTATTTCAAGATTCAAATGTTGCATGTATTTTCTACAAATTAAGTCAAACTTGCAGCACGCATCCCAGGACGACGGTCTTTCACGGACGGATGGAGTAACTCAATAGCTTCATGACGAGCAGGTGGCTTTCTCGGACTGATGACAATGACAATGCGACCATCAATCAGCTGCCACCGTAGCATCAGTAGTTAACAGTAGGCCACCAAACTTTCCCACAGCATGACCCCACAAAAATCACATCCGCAAGCAACTAGTAGGACAAATCAAACGAGAGATTAATCCGGCAAAAAAATTTCCAAACATTAGACGAGGCTTGAGTAATTACACATGGATAGCCGAAAGACAGCAGCAGCTACTAGCTAAAACCAACCTAATCAAGGCTAGAACGAGCACAGCAATTTAGCAATCACACACTTTAGAACTGGTCCCTAAACAAACCACCAATCACCATCCGCAGCACTGAGTGCCGAGCACCCATACTACTTTCGACAATCAGGTTACCCGTTAAATCCAATAGGCTAAAAGATGAAAAAACAATCGACTCGACTCAGTCGAAGATAGGATTCATCAAATGCATGAATCGGTTTAATGCAGGCTAGAGTTATAGCCGATTCTCTCAGGTCAATTGAGATCAGGTAGCAAATGGATTGGTCGGCGCCTCCGATTCAGCCTTGGAAGATTGATCATCAACTTGTTCGATGTTTGATCTCACGCTTGACTTCTTGATCTCCTCTATCCGCATAACAACATGCGCCATTGATGGCCTGGCATCTGGGACTTCTGCTACGCAGTCCATAGCAAGCAGTATGAGCTGAGCCAACGGTTCCTCGCTAGTCTGATGTCTCATGAGCTCCATATCAAACACCTCAGAAGCCCACTCAGATCGATTAACTGACTGCACCCATCTGGGCAGGTCGACGCCCTCGTCATTAAGTGCAGCCTGGCTGGGGGCCTTGCCTGTGACCAGCTCAAGCAACAGAACACCAAAGCTGTACACGTCTGCCTTCTGAGAAACCCTCCGGGAATCAATAACCTCAGGTGCACGGTATCCAGTGGTGCGAGACGGTGAAGATGATGGACCAACAAGAGTGTTGAGGCCATTGTCTGATACACGTGCTTGATATGATTTGCCCAGGAGGACATTGGATGACTTGATGTTACCGTGGGAAGCCGTTGAGCTCGTTGAGTGGATGTACTCAACACCACGGGCTGCAGCAAGGGCAATGCTTGACCTTAATTCCCAGTTAAGTGGTGTACGACCAGAACTTCTGTTACCTGTTCAATAAAATGAAATCCAAATAGTGAGACCAAGTCACAACCAATTGCTGTTTTGAAGGTCAACGAAGTGAGACAACAATACATTAGGGCATCAAAGAACATCTTGATCAAGTAAAGCAGAGGGAAAACTACATTAGTATCATTTCACAAACTACAATGACCTCATGTGATCGTCTTCTTTAATAGCAAAAAGATAACTAAAATGAAAAAATCCAAGAAAATATAACCAGGGGCCTTGTTTAGATCACAGAATTGGGGCCAGAATTCCTGTAGCATTTCGTTTGTATTTGGTAAAAATTATCCAAACTTTGACTAACTAGGCTCAAAATGTTCGTCTCGCAAAGCATAACAAAACTGTACAATTAGATTTTGATTTCATCTACATTTAGTACTCCATGCATGC
>JAKNSH010368069.1:0-12479 GCA_027790015.1 Cymbopogon flexuosus
CCATGGAATGGCGGGTAGCCATTCAAGAGCTCAAATAGGATGGCGCCGATACTCCACATGTCTACCTGCGCATAACAGAGGTTCAGTTGGGATACATTTTTCGTACTGGTAGCAAACTTTCTACCCGTTTGAGCACACATGCCATTCGTACCTTGTCATCGTACTTTTGAAATAGCATCACTTCTGGGGCCATGTACAAGCAAGAACCACAAGCTGTGTCTGCATACTCCCCTGGTCCAAGAACTCTAACAGGTACTATAAGTTACATCTGGATCTCATCCAGGTCAAAAGAGTAATCGTCATGAATATTCGATACCGTTGTAAATAAGTGTCCATGCAGTTTTTTATTTAAATTTCACTTTATGCTCAACTACTTCGTCAGGTAGGTATCTGAAAATGGGGGAAAAATGCGAACCTTGCCAGGCCAAAATCAGATATCTTGAGGATCGCGTCACTGCCGCGAGAAGAGAGCAGGATATTCTGCAACATTGGATGAATGGCCACAGCATATCAGTTACTTGAATCGTTGATCCAATTCAGTCACAAACAGATCCGAGAAAAAGAAAAGGATTCAGTCGCTGGACCTGAGGTTTCAAGTCCCGGTGGACGACATGGTGCCGGCGCAGCACTTGTAAGCCAGCTCCTACCACAGGGGGGGCAAGCACCATTTCTCACACATCACAATCACATCCCTAGTCGTGATTCGTGAAGGTATTGCAGGCATGCTACTTCTACTACTACTTGCCACTGGTCAATTGGGTCAAGGAGTTATGGATCAAGAACTGGATTCTTACCGATTTGTCTCATAAAATTTCTGGCCACGCGCTCGTCAACGCTCCCATTGCGCCGGATGAAGGCGGCCAGGTCCCCGCCCTCGCAGAGCTCCAGGACGAGGTAAATGCAGCTTTGGGTCTGGCAGGCATCCAAATGGAGGAGAACGAGGGTGACTAGAAGAAGTCGGAGTCGGTAGGGTCTAGGGAGAGCCAGCGACGCACCTGGACGACGTCTATGAGGCGGATGATGTTGGGGTGGCTGACGGCGGCGAGGAAGCGGACCTCGCAGTCGAGGCTGTCGCGGAGGCGCGCGGGGAGGCCCGCGAGCCGCACCTGCTTCACAGCCACGGGCGCGCCAGTGGACCGAGAGATCGCTCGCCACACGGACGTGGACGGCGGATGCCCGCCCAGGAGCTCCCGCAGCTCGTAGTCACCCACCGTCGCCGGCGCCCTGTCGCCGCCGGTGCTCCCCATCGCGAAAGGACGAGAAGGACGAGAGAGAGCATGGCAAATCCGTTAATAGGAAGGATAACGGCCCATGATGGTTAGTAGAGCAAACAGACCGGCCCAACTGGACCAGGCCCAAGAATGCAATGACTGATCAAACAAGGCCTCAGTTCATAAACATTTCTGATGGTTTACATCCCACCGGTTTCTCAATCAAAAAAAAAAAAAAAAAAAACCCTCAGTTCTACTTCCAGATTCAGAAATGTAAACTTTGCAAGGAGATAGAATCATACAAGAGGATTCAGGAAGCATGCACTATTCATGCAAAACAGTCAAAACACAACCTTTTTTTTCCATGTCTTGTATACAAAAACTAAAGAGCATTTTATGCTGCTTGCAAGCCATTTTATACAAGGATACCGTGTGTCTATACTATTCCTGCTGTATTGTCGGCACTTCTCCCTTATATATATATACTATTTTGGGAGTATAATAATAATAATAGAAACACACACACACCAATCGGGCAGAATCTGAAAAATGTAGGCAAGCACCCCACATATACATATGTGACAATTGTACAAAAACATTCTACACTAGCAGCATCTTCTTAGCGACCAACCCTACTGTAGCCACAGCGTAGTAGCCTCAGAATCTTGGATCATGGTAACCAAGCTCCCTATCTAGCTCACTGTCTCTGAGATTTGTTGTGCACCTTTGCCTTCGAATGTTTGTTGCTTCCCTTAGGCCTAAAAAGTACGCAGATTTTCATCAGGCCAACATCACAGCACAAGCCATTTATCGCCATTGTGCAGCATAGCTAACTGTTCGGCTAGGAGAGGAGAATGTCGGTCTTACCTGATGATCCCGTAACATGCCTTGCAGCTCTACAGTGATCTCTGAGAAGGAGGGGCGCAGGTTGGGATTTTCATCCCAGCACCGCTGAATCAGTTTAGACAGTTGTGGATGGACCCATGCAGGGATCTCCAACCGCATTCCCTGATATATGTGTAAACAAGGAGCAAAGTTTAGTCGCTTGCTGTGATCCTTCATCTTTATGCATCTACCTCCAGCTAGCAGCTGAGTCATGGATCATTGTGAAATTACCTGCCTTACTCCCAGTGCAGCTTGCAAGGGTGTCAGATTTTCGTACGGTATCTATACACATATATTGCACAAGTAAGACTAAGTGTTACCTTTTGTTCAAAAGAAAAATGGCTAAGTGTTACCTTCAACCAAATTATAAGATGCTTATATAACTCAAAACAAGTCAAAGCTTGATTCGGCACCATGATTTACCTTTGAAGTGACCAGCTCCCACAGAACGACAGCAAAGCTGAAGATGTCTGCCCTGTGATCATACGGCTTATGGTTTATTACCTGGTAAGACACGCAACTCTAATAAGCATGGTGCACATGCAAAATATCTATCCTTGCACAGAAAGAACTCCCTTCGGAGACAAGTGCGACAAGTAAAAACTAATATTCCTATGTCTTTGTATGTCCTGACA
This sequence comes from Cymbopogon flexuosus, assembly GCA_027790015.1. NCBI lineage: Eukaryota > Viridiplantae > Streptophyta > Magnoliopsida > Poales > Poaceae > Cymbopogon > Cymbopogon flexuosus. The sequence continues at coordinate 2,732 of JAKNSH010368069.1, forward strand.
GATGAAATATAGCAAGGTAAGTTGCGTTCAAAAAATATATATATAGCAAGGTAAAACATAACTGTGTACACGTGCATAGAGCCATGTTTCTGTGTCTGGTAAGACGAGCTTCTCATGAGCACACTAGATGACTCGAAGAAATCTACACACCTCAGGCGCCATCCATCTGTAGGTACCAGTTTCAGCAGTCATGTCTCCCTCTTGAGATGGATTCCTTGAGACTCCAAAGTCTGCAATCTTCACAACCTGTTTTCCAAGACCATTCAATGCTTGATGAACCTTGAATTAGTAATCAGTAAATACAGACTCAAAACAATACACATACATAATCAGAGCCCATCAGCAAATTGGCAGTCTTCAAGTCTCGATGGATGATGTTGTTTTGGTGCAAATAATCCATTCCCTTAGAGATGCCAATAGCAAGCCTAAGAACTGTTGTGAGATCCAAAGTGTTCTTTAGCCTGTGAAGATAATCAAATAGATTACCTCCAGGCATATACTCTGAAATGGACAACCAATAGCAAGATCAAAATATGATATCATGAATCAGCTCATGTGATAAATGATTGTCTGAAAAAACTCTGGACAGACGAAACTACATTCAACTATGTAACTAGCTCAGAAACTAGACATGTAAGCACATAAGTCATGCCGGTGGCAAAAGCACTTGGAGATACAAATTACAGAAATGATGTATATGTTCAACAAGAAATGAAATTTAGTTAGGTAACTGGTTTCATGCAAGTTTCATTTACTAATGCGTAGAAGTTTTTAAAAACGGTTCAATATGTCACTAAATTTCTAATATAAGTAGCAACTGTGTCAAAGCACAATCACCACCTAAACTAGCATGAAGGATGCTGCAGGAATAGAGAAGTAGCAATACACATGACTAAACTGTTCCTCACTCATATTGTTATCATCATCCAGGACCAGGCTATATGAGAATGTAAATAAGAGCTAAATTCAGTAATAATGTGAGTTTCCATTTGCTATATAGCCAAAAAAGGAAATGGACAACATCTATCTACAACAAAATAAAAACAGAATCAATTTTCTTCTACTGCTAGTCAACCAAGTTAAAAGCAGAAAACTCTAGTCTCAAGTTAAAAATAGTCCAACAATACATATCACAAAATCAAGTTCAGTATCAATATAATAGATCCATTTCATTAAAAAAACAGGCTGAGTCCATTAACAAAGGGACCGTTGTTAGGTGATATTCAAGTTGTAGCACAAACATAAAATTTAAATTCACGAAACTGACCACCATAAATAAATAAAATTCTAATTTCAAGACATTTCACATACATAAAAGCAACTAGCAACTCATAGTCTGGTGAAGGGTGGGCACTTGGGGCAGGACCTGTTGATCTGATAGAATAAGATATCAAGAATAATTTTATTTTATAGTGCAATTCTTGTATTATGTTTTGGCATGGAGCAGACATTCCATATATGCTCATGTAATAAGAAAGATGTAACGATCCCAACCCTATTGCCTTTGACACTCCTTCAAGTTCCTACCAAAATGATGGGAGACAGGAGTTATCCCTACATCTTTAAGGCTAAAGGAACCAGTAGTGAATGGTCGAGCACGTTTTTGAAACGAGGCCATCCCCATTGCAATTAATCGCATACGGAAATATAGGCGTTTGAAGCGAGAACAACATTCAGAAGAGGGGATACATATAATGATTATCTATCAACCTCAACTAAGATAAATGGTCAAGCACATGGTGGGTTAGACCTAAGAATGTGCATTAATATTTAGCCACTAACGTTACTTATTTTTTTGAACGAATGGGTCACTAACGTTACTCATTCTGCAAATACGCCCAAGAACAAGAGCCTCAGACATCAGTGAAACTGACAGCCACACAAAGCAGAAATTAAGATAGCAGTAATATTACTGTCACCTGTTACAATGACATATTTTCTCTGCTTTGTGCATGCCCCATAGAACTGAACAACATTATCATGATTAACACTCCTGGACACAAACTAAGCTGTTAGAATTATTTGGAACCAGATGATTCAATATGCAATTTGTAGCACAGTGATTTAATAAGAATATGCTTACTTTAGAATAATTATTTCCTGTAAAAACTCCACTTTTGACGAGTCATTAACATGTTCTGTTCTAAGGAACTTTACTGCAACGTCCATACCTTGATAAGTTCCTCGATACCTGCAGACAAGAGCACAGATGCAGCCTCTAGGTTACTGAACTATCTTGAGGTATTGCCCTCACATACAAAATTATGCAGAAAGATTCTCAGCAAGAAAGAAATAAGACCATTCCTAGCTAATGTTTATTGACAACTTCCACGTATGATACCATTTACTTATAATGTGTAATGAATGGAAATGGCATGAAACAGGCACTGGCAGTTAAGCTGCTGATAGTGCACCAAACAATTGGCATCCTAAATCATAGTATTCCTTGCAAGTGTTATTTTTCTCTTACAAGTCCCCGGAAGATCCAGATGCAATCTTCTCCCCAATCTGCAGGAAACTCCTGTCAACATTTGAATCTCCAATCTGATTTTGCAGTTCCAGTATTCTTTCTGAGGTTGCAGAATTTGTTGGGTTTGATAATGAGGCCTGCATAATACATGAGATTCAATCATTCAAGTCTATAAGGAAAATGGTAAGGTAATGTGTTCATTCTTTTGTCTTATGTTGTTGGGTATAAGTACACAAGACGCTGCATTACGCTGCATTGATGTGAAAAGGTAAATTACAAGTATGTGGGCACATCTACAAGGCACATGCACATTTCAAGCATTTATGCAAAATCAATGAAGAAAGAAAGCATCATACATGATTTTGTGCCGCTGTTTCCTTGAGAATCTGTAGCAAAGTATCTGTCTCCTGCAAACACCATCACACAGTGTTTTCACTCAAAGAAGTCCTTGCAAGCAAGAGTATTTAACATACAGCCCTGATGTTTGACTCATTAATAGAATCTAGATTTATAACCATGATGCTTGATAGCTCAACCAATGTGCCAGCTATCAACTTATCAAGCATAAAATCAGAATGATTTTGGGTGTTTTGCCATGCAACGTAGGAATCCCAAGTTGATGAATATTTAGCATGAAACCCTTAACTGCATAACTGTCATGAGCAGTCAGCTAGGCCTTATGGGTCAGGTCACAAACATGAATCTGGATGTCGCGAACCTAAGCAGCCCGACATTATCCAGCTGGTAGGCGGAAGCCGGATCAGAAGGGAGGGGTAGGAGAAGGTGACTGAGATAAGAGATCTATTTCATCTTGCTTTCTTTTAATTGATACATCTCCTCTACTTACATAGACTTAATTGACACCTACATCTAATCTTATCCCTAATCCTAAGCCTAATGGGTCTCTAATACTACTGGCCCAGCCCATAAGGCCTGACTGCCCATGACAATAATTTTGTAGGTTAATAAATTATTTATACATTCTGCAAACTATTACCTAAGAGGGACTCCTCCCCCTTTGCACCTTTTAAGAACAAATTTGTCCAGAATAAGATGCCTTGTTCTGATATTACAGATGCATGTTGCTAAGATTTGCTTGGGACAGTGGCTAGGGAATATAGTCTATATAACTGTATTATTTCCCACTTGACATTATAGGCAGTTAGTTTGTCTTATTCAAAATCTCTTCTCTCCATAAAAAGAGAGAATATTCAACCGCAAGTTTCAACAGAACTTCCTACATGAAGATGTGAAGATATGCTTGGAAGATTTATTTATTTTATTGGGTTCTGTTAAAAGTGTGTTTTCCTGATTCCTTCTGGAATCGCTTTTCTTTCTTCTGTTTCCTGCTTCCTCCTCCCCAAAAAATTGTTTACAAGGATTTCTTTGTTCTTGTGTAATTATGTTTTCAACAATAATGTTCAAGCGACCTAAATGGCTGCTGTAGTTTCTTTCAGGGAGAAAACAGTTTCTACAGAACAAGATATACATCGATAAACATGCTAGCACAGTAGCACTACACAACCGTTCTCTGGTAGTTTACCTCTGTATCCCAGCCATCAACAACAAATACATCCAAACAAAATCCATCAGTTGTTGAGAAGACATGAGCTTCACGGATGTTCAGTCCAATTTCAGACAGCAAAGTAGATAGCTACAAACAATAGTGCGAACAAACATTCAAATTCAAGTAACATGGTATGCCATTGATCTTAAGTCCGAATGCAAACCACATAAATAACACAAGGATTGATGTTCTAAGTCTTACCTGAGCGAGGAGCTTTGGCTTGTCAATGGTAGAAAAAATAATTTCATGAATATGGAGGATTTCTACGTCTCTCCTGTGGATCTGAGTGTCAGTTTCAGAAGTTCCATGAACCAGCCAAAAACTCATAAGTCAAGCAATTTAAGAGAATGATTTCCCGAAAAGAAGTTCCAAATACTGCACATTGGTTGGGAATAGCAGAAAGAGGTAAAATATAAAAGCGGGTGAGGAACATAAGGCCAATCATTTCATAGAGATATGCTGAATTGCTAGTGTCTAACATATGAGTTTACGTTCATGATCAACCAAATTTTATAATCAAAACATGTCACAGCTAGCCCTAATTACAGATCACTGCACTGATGGTGACTACAGATAAAAGGTACTCCTTTCACATCAAAGAAGCTTTGGTGCAATAACTCTTCCATTGACCTACGGTTGCAGACAGCCCCGTTCACAGCAAATGGAAGCATGGTAGAAACACTCTACAAGTTTACACCAGTCAGGCATATCGTATTATTATTCTAAACCAAAGGTGGGAGTTCTGCCATGGTCCATGGATATATCATTCAGGCTTTATAAATCGAAATTGAAGCATGAACTTTTGCGGGTGAAATCATGGTAGAGGTGGTTGTTCCAGATCAAGTCATATGGCTGGACTCAACAAGATCATGATGCACTACATTACAGCTCCTATTAAACAGAGGTAGACACAGACCTCGAAGAACTGGCCTCAGAGTCATCCACAACATTTTTCCCAGTTAAACTGAGGTCCTCCATCCCTTCGCATGGCTCAAATTCTCTAGGCTCAGATTCTCTGTGCAGCATATATAAGCATATGTTTTAGCAAGCAAGATATAACATCGCAAAAATACTCATACAAGGCACAGTTTGTTCTCTTCAAAAAGGCTCATCGAAGCTACAGACGACAAGATGCTGATTTAACTTGCACCAAAGGTAAAATTCTAAAGGATTTGACCATGGCGTTGCAAAGTGCGTGGGTCATAGCCTGTACCTCAAAGAGGAAGCCTGAGAGCCCCCACAATTACCGTTTTCACTGGTAGGGAAGCCCTGAGTGTTATCCTGTGGATCCACCGAGGCCGGGGCGTACTGTCATACAGAGGCAGAACAAAAGAAAAAAAAAAATCTCAATTCATTGTTTTTTTTTTGCTGGCGCGGTTTAATTTCGCCTTTTAGTGAGAAGACGAAGCACAGTGGAGACGCGATGGAGCAGTGGTGCTCACGTGCAAGAAGCGGACATGGAAGATGGGGCGCTTTTCCGCGTCGGCGCAGTCGTTGAGAATCCTCCGGTGCAGCAGCACGTCCTCCGCCTTGTCCACGTCGACATCGATCGCGTAGCTGCACAAACATACATACGAACACAGTACGTATCAAGTGGTGATTGACTGGGAGGAAGCCAAGGGCGAAGAAGGAAGCAGACCTGAGAGGAAGGCGGTCGAAGTGGCGGCGGAGCTGTTCGCGGAAGAAGTGCGGGTCCGCGACGACCTCCGGGATTCCCTTCTCCAGGAGACGGTCGAACACCTCCTTCTCGATGTCAGTGTAGCCGTGCGAACCGCCGCCGCCGCCGCCGCCAGCCGAGGAGGAGGAGGAGGGTCGTCCTCGGTCGGCGGCGGCGGAGCAGGTGCTCTCGCGCACGCCGCCCGCGCCTGTGTCATCGTCCATCTCCCGCGGCGCCGAGGTGCCGCCTCCACCTAGGGATCGGCCATAGCGACGCCCGCCAGCCGCGTCCTAGGATTTAGCAGCGGGGCGGGGGATGCCGCGCCGGCGAGGTAGTGAAAGAGAGAGTCCGATGGCGACCGGCGAAATGGGCGGGGGGAATCCGAGGGGATCTTTTTGGCAGAATCTTGTGGAGGAAGGCGCTCGCCCCGTATTTATAGACAAGCGACGCGACGCTGCGCGGGCAGGCAAGGGGCAGTTTGGTACTTGCCGGTGACGTCGCCGGCGAGATGGCAACAGGAGCCGGCGCGCTGGGCGAGGTGAGGTGGGTGTCGTAGGAGAGGAATGGAAGGGACGGAGTTTGGCGCCTGCTGCTTGTTCTGGACTGTTCGTGGTGGTCGAATCCTCTGCGCTGCGCCGGCAGTCCCGGCGGCGGAGGGAGGCCCAGGCCCCCTCTTCTAAAACTGCTTTCCGGCTAGCCGGAGAGGCCCTTCGCCCAGAGCATGGTGGATGGACGGCGGAGATGCGGCAGCGGAGGATCGGGCGGCTGGGCTGGTCTGCGCGGAGGATCAGGTGGGGACGGGGAGGAGCTTTCTTCCTTTCCGCGACTACCGGAGATTGGACAGACTGAGAATCCGTGGGGCCCGCGCCGCTTCTTTTACCTCCCTCGGTCTCGTGAGTTGGGCCCCACGGTTCAGTGCCGTGTAGGAGTACTTCCGCTCGTTCCGTTTGGGATTACAATCGTGGGGCCCATGGCGGTGATTCGTCAAGTCAAGCCTTTTGTGCTTTTCTCACTCCGAGACCACCGTCAAAATGTAATTCTCGCTTTTAATTATTCCATCAAGGCATCAATTACAAGTTTAACTAAAAATATTAAGATTTATCATACGGTCGGAAAATATCCGTACCACTTTCATCCCTGCTCCTCTACATCAGTATTTAGCCGGCTTACAGTTTATTATAATACTTGCTCTAATCTTGAACAAGCGTGGTTGTCTAAATATTTATATGATTATTATTTATTCATTGAAATCCATATATAGACCAACAAGAGCTAATTTAGGAATAAACAATACTTTGACCTTTGCAAGTATATAATGATTTTACTCTATTCATCGTTTAACCATAGTGTGTATCTAAATATATAGAAAAAAATCTTGAAATTTAGAATGAAGAGGACATTAAAACTTTCACACTGCAGCAGTGGCCGATCCTGGGGGGCTGCAGCGCCCGCCCCGATTGTGGTCTAAATGATCACAACTTGTCTTCAAATAAGTCTAAAAACTCTTCTAGCCTATAAATAGAATAGAAATTTTAGCTTAATTCGTCTTTAAATCTTTTCAAAAGTTCTTACGAGCTAAAAATACAAGGACGATTTCAGCCTAACTCGGACACTCTATGTATTTAGCCCCCTGGTGGGCCGATTCTGGATCCGTCACTGCACTATATCCATCCCATCTCGCCAGGATAGCAGCACAAGCTACTCCACTCATTGCTCATAGGTCATGTTTAGCCAGTTGAAAGCCAGCAAATTTTGATAGATTTCAATATATTTTCCCTCACATATCACTATTGAATTTGCCGACTTTTTAACCGGCTGAACAGGGCCATATTTTGCTCTTTTGTAGACAAATGTTAGACTGTAGGACTGCATTCATATGCAGAAGGATGGAGTATTGCGAAGCATGCATTTGATTTCCCCATGCAAAAAAAAAAAAACACCATTTTCAAGATATTAATGGTAGAAGATCGAGCACAAAAATACATACGAGACGGGCGGTGCAAAGTTCTAGAGAGAATTCCTTGTGCGTCCCAAATTAAAAAGAGACGGCTGACAACACTTATATTTTGACTTTTAAATTTTTCTCCACAGCCCCCTGGTGCCACTTCTGTTAACTTCGTCCTTGATGGAAAACTGAGCCGGGGTAGTCTTCAAGTTTTACGCTGTATCAACAATTGCAGCATATAGTAAGTTATAAAAAATAATCAACAGCAACAGCTGAAGAAAGGGATGTGGACACTGAAAGATAAGATTGCTTCATGCCTTGGTGGTAGCACGGAATTGAATTACGCAAAGTCTAAGGATGACATAGCTGAACGGCGTTCATTTCATTAATAGAGTTGAATCTAGGTTGTGACTTGTGCGTCTTCCAGAGGCGGATCAAGTTATTAGGAATACGAGTTTTGCTTTTCTTTTTTGAAATTTACTAGTAGTATACTTTTTTAAAAAAATGGATAAATTTAGAAGTTTTGAACGGAAACTATTAGAGCAACTCCAATAGAGTAGCTATTTGCTAAGTTATGCATTCCAAATTTGACTATTTTAGAAGAAAACAAGGATCCAGATGCTCTATTCTTTCATTCTGCATCTCGCTCGCTACAGAAGGCGAGTCGAGGGCGCTCGCCATCGCCTCTCCCACGCGTGTTTCTCGCATGCAACTTGGATAGATGTTCTCGCATGCAGCTTGCCCTCCCCATGCACCACATGATTCTTGGGTGATGTGGCAAATTTTTGAATATGAAGAGCCTTGATTTAGATAGTCTGCTGGAGTAGTTTATTTTTTAAGTGAGATTCATTTTATAAAATAGCTAAATCACTAAATTTAAATTGAGATAGTCATTTTGACTAATCTCTTGGTGTAACATCCCAAATGGCCAGTGGGCCCAAATTCGCGGGAATGGGCCGATGACTGTAGCAGGGGCAGCGGGACGGACACTGTAGCGGGGTTACTGTACATCCGGACTCCGGGTACTGTAGCAGCCTGGTACTGTAGCTACCGGGCAATGTAGCAATCCGTTACTGTAGCACCGAATTGGCCCGGGCCTGTTTCGGGCACTGTAGCGCGGGGACTGTTCACCGGTTACTGTAGCATCGCGAGACACTGTAGCAACCAGTGTTTAGTACCATACCGTGAACTCTAGGGTACCCAGACCAGCTTAAATATCAGGGCTAGAGACGCGTAGTAACCTTCGGTTAACCGTTTTGAACGAAGCGAGGACGAAAGTTCAAGCGGGTTGCTACGTAGGCGGGACCACTCCTCGGCAGAGTGGGCCTGGGCCGTGTTTGCCGGGACTGGATGTTACATTTGGTATCGGAGCCGACTCTCGAGGTTTCACGGGCACGTGGGGATCAGTGCGCGGGCATAATGCGCATGCACATACGTGGACCTAAAGACAGGACACGACATGACATGGCATATAGATGCGCCGACACTGAACACATAGACGTGGCCAATAGAGGAGGTCCTGGATCAGGTGCCCTGAAAAGGGTAAGCCGGTCTGACATTCGACGGGGACGTCGAATCCTTAGGGGGGGTGATTGTAACAGCCCTAATGGGCCAAGTGGGCCCAATTCAGGTTTGGGCCGAGCACTGTAGCAAGGTGGGCAATGGACCGGTTACTGTTGAAGGAGTACTGTAGCATCCGGACTCCGGGCTACTGTAGGCCAACACTGTAGCGGCGGCACTGTTCAGTCGCGGTTACTGTAGCACCGAAATGGGCTGGGCCGAATTCGGGGTTACTGTTCACGCGAGTTACTGTAGCGTCGCAAAATACTGTGCAACCAGAATTTAGTCCCAAACCGTGAACTCTAGGGTGACCTGACTGACTTAAATACTAGAGCCAGGGATGTGTAGTAACCTTCGGCTAACCGTTCTGAACGAAGCGAGGACGAAAGTTCAAGCGGGTTGCTACGCAGGCGGGACCACTCCTCGGCAGAGTGGGCCTGGGCCGTGTTTGCCGGGACTGGATGTTACATTGTACGTCTCATAGAGTCTGGTTTTGATTTAGGGTGTACCCTCATGATAGCTCTGAAGCCTCACCCAGATCTCACGAGT
>JAKNSH010368231.1:0-18185 GCA_027790015.1 Cymbopogon flexuosus
CTTTTCAAAAACCTTATTCGCCTTCTCCCGGTGCAGGATCACAAAGACGAGGGTTCTGGAGACCTGCTCTCCCGAACGCCGGTGCACGCTGACAGTCGGGATGGAGAGACTACAACGACAGCGCAGTAGCGAGAAGAGAAAAATACTAATTTACTACCTTGGAATTTTCTAATTAAAACTCTCTCTTGTAGTATTTGTTCTGTTATTTTTCAGAAGAATATGTACATATATATATACAGAGGAGAACCCCCTATCTCTACATCAACTAGCAATACGGTACTAATTGATGTTGTACCTCTCACCTCTTTTTATAGGCTAAAACATTAAAACCCATTAGGGAACACAGATATTGGGCCTTTGAGATTTATTAAAATTTCTTCATATGAATTTTAGAGGAAATATTTATATAAATTCTAACAGGTCGCACCAAAAGATTTGCTGCGACCGAAGGGATATGAGATGCAAATACTTTTCGGGCCGGTTATTTTAAAAATATTGATTAAAAAAGATTAAAAATAAAAAACTGTGGAATTATACGTGACACCGTCACATCTCACATAGTGCGTGGCGTGCGACACCCTCCAGTTGCATGTGCCGCGTGGTCTCATAGTCCCACCAGCCAAAGCGATTTGCGTGGTCTGATCTGCAGCCCGGCCTCACCAACAGTTTCCTCGTGTGGTTATCGAATCCGAGTGATTTGGAGAAACAGAATGACAGTGTCGCGCGTGATTATTACGTCATCACCACCCTCTGGTACGGTGTGTGTGTGTGTGTGTGTCCCATACACACATCACACATGCATACCATGCCGAGTTTGTTCGTTCCTCGCGGCCACCTTGGCGGCCGCCGGCGAATGATGGGAGGAGGATTGGACATCGGAGAAGATAGGCCGATCCATGCATACCAGCAGCAGCTGGGATAGGAATCATGATCAGATTCGACGGCTGAGGAAGCTCCAGGCGTCGAGATCTCGCGGCTGCGCGTCCCGCAAGCACGCTCCCTCTCCCTGCACGTCCAAAGACCGAACACGTACCGAAGAGGAATTTTGTTGCCTAGCTTTCTTTTTTTTTTTTTTGAATTTAATTTTGTTGCCTAGCTGGTTACACAGGGGAAGCTAGCTAGTATAGGCCTATAGCGGCCATATCTGGAGGGGCCCCAGCAAATGACGTACGGTGACGTGAACTCGTGGCTCCATATATCGTCTCCTTCATGGTTCATGCACGTCCTCGATTGGACGGCTGTGTACGTTTTTATTATATGCAATGCAGTGCATCACGATTGGATATATGTACAATGTACACTAATACTCCTACAGTAGACGATACGATAGGCTCAGGCACACGACACAGTCCCACTCGGAGTGTCGTCGTGGCAGGGATGTTTCTCCATGTGTTCTTTGTTTATTCGCCACATCAGATCGAGCGACGCATATAGAAATGTAATATCAGAACAGAATAAATATATGATGTAGGATTGATATAGGCGTGTTTGATTGGTTTGCATTGAAAGGAACGGGTGTCTTAACGAAGAGACGTGTTGTGAGAGGAGCACTTGCCTTGCGATTTCGCCGATTTGTGAACCTGGACTTTGGACGTGGAATGAATAAGCGGCCGTCTTTTGGACTGATGAAAACGAAAATGAACGGCAGCATGAGCCGGCACGGCAACCTGAGTTCTGACCAGCTGAGGACCGAGAGTAAGGAATTTTTCAATTTAAAAGACATTTGACCGCGCACATGTTATGATCACGAACGACTTTCTGAAAACGACTGTGTGGGCGGCGCCCCACGTGTTCATTCATCCCCGGTTCGATCTGCACCTGTGTTCCCCGCGGCTACCGGCTAGTAAACTCAAAAAAAAACAGGTGTTGTTTCAACTTTTTAGAAATTTTCTGTCCTTGATGGTGACTCATGTCAATCTTGATGCAAATTTTATGGACATTAAATAGGTTGTCATATCAGAATTTTTTTTTGCATACATCGAGGAGGAGAGACAAGGGAATGATTTATAGGAACCAAACTTGTGAGCGCTCTTTCTAAAACGTTGGAAACCGCACAAAACCCTCATGAGAGAAAATTTAGTGTCTTAGGCGCGGAGGGCCTGCACTGGTCACGGACACGACAAGGGCGAGGCTATCTCTGTTGTGGTTCTCTTCTGCCACCGGTCCTCTGCTGCGGTCCCCTCCTGCCTTCCCAGCTGTAGGCGCAGGTGAGGCTACCTCCGCAGGCCATAGACGCGGGGAAGGCTGCCACCGTAGGTGACGAGCGCGAGAAGGGTGAGACGACGAGAACGGATGAAACATGTCTGCCATCTCCAAGTACATCAAAACAACGAGCTCCTCCCGCTCCCCCAGCCCACGCGTCGCTGCTAACGGGCACCTGACGTACATGAAGGAGTCCGGTGAGCTCATCTTCCTCAAGAACAACTATTTCCGCTGTGATCCTCAATCTTCTACCATCGGCTGCCGCGGGCGCAGGCAACGCCTCCACCGACCACGGATGTGGGGGAGGCTGGCTTCATCAGTGATGGGCGCGAGGATGGGTTGAACATGTTGGCCATCTCAAAGTACATCGAGGGCAAGTATGGCGAGCGCCCCCACGTCGTTGTTGACCATGCACCTTGCATGCATGAAGGAATCTGGCGAGCTCATCTTCCTGAAGAACAACTATTTCCGCCAAAGAAGGCCAGGGCCACCGAGGGCGATGCGTCTCCGGCCCCGTCACCCAAACCGACGTCCGCACCCGCCCCACCTGCGATGGCTCCACTCCCATCAAGCGCACTCGCGCTAGTCCTTTTCTGTCGCGGTCCTATTCTGCCACCACCGGCCATGAGCGTGGGCAAGGCTACCTTCATCACAATCCTCTTCTGTCGCCATGGACTGGGCACGAACACACTCTTCTTGCGCATCGACGAAGATGATGGGACCCACAAAAGTCTAAAATAATCCAATAAAATTGTGCACGGAGAAACACTGTTTCATGATGAGTTTCATTTTTAAAAAATTGAGGTGAAACCCTATATTGAGATTGACCTCATAGAATGTGGTCACACCACTAGTTATGAGTTATGTCTTAACCACACTTGCTCTGGAATGACACATAATTTTCATTAGAAAAAATACTATGAAAACCACTTATATTACTCTTACTAAAAGTGGCATAACGGCTCTTTCTTTCCGAACCACGCCATACGTCCCACTTCTCTTCTCAAGACACTGTTTCCTCTTGTCTCTATGCTCGGTGATCTAGCATCATCAATGGTGAAGGATGAGGCTACCTCCGTCGGCCATGGACATGGGGAAGGACGCCTTCGTAGGTGACGGGCGCGAGAAGGGCGAGACAGCGAGAACAGATCGAACAAGTCGGCCATCTCCAAGTACATCGAGGGCAAGTACGGCAAGCTCTCCCGCTGCCCCAGCCCACACGTCGCTGCTCATGGGCACCTGGCGTGCATGAAGGAGTCCGACGAGCTCATCTTCCTCAAGAACAACTAATTCCGCGCCGACGCCCCAAATGCAGCATCAAAGCGTGGGCGCCCTCCCAAGGAATGGGACCCGAACACCCCCACGACGTCGCCCAAGTCGTCGTCCGCATACGCCCGCTCAAGGCCAAGAACCCGATGGACATTGCCGTGAAGCAAGCCACTCTGGGGACGCCAAGATCTACTGCCACCCACCCAAGAAGGCCAGGACCACCAAGGTCGGCGCATCTCCGGCCCTGGCACCCCAGCCTCCCGCCCCCGCATCCGTCGGCCTAGCTCCACTCCCGAGGGAGCACGTCTCTAGCCCAGTCACCCAAACCACCCCCCACACCCCTCGCTTGCGATGGCTCCACCCCCATCAAGCGCACACGCGTTAGTCCTTTTATATCGCGGTCCTATTCTGCCACCACCGGCCACGGTGTGGGCAAGGCCACCTTATTGCGATGCTCTTCTGTGCCGCCACGGACCGGGCACGAACGCAATGTTCTTTTGCGATCGACGAGGATGGTGGGACCCATAAAAGGCTAAAATAATCATATAAATTTGTGCAATGAAATTGTGCACTGAGAGACCCTGTTTCATGATGAGTTTCGTTTCTTAACCGAGAGGTGAAACCCTATATTCAGACTAACCTCATAGAATGTGGTCACACCACTAGATAAGACTTAAGAGTTATATGTGTCTTGACCACACTTGCTCTAGAGTGACACATAAGTTTCATTAGGAAAAAAAAACTATATATGGAAACCACACTTATATTACTCTTACTTAAAAAAATGGCATAGCAGTCCTTTCTTTTCGAACTGCGCCGTACGTCCCACTTCTCTTCTCACGACATGGTTTCCTCTCGTCTCTATGCTCGGTGATCCAGCATCATCAATGGCGAGCCCGAGCCGCATCATCAATGGCTAGCCAGCGGGGCGCGGGTGGAGGTTTCTCATGTGCCGTGGCAGTGATGTTTCTCATGTGTTATCACATTATTGAAGCATTCCCTGTTTATATTTACGGATCTATGAAGGAATTTACGGCAGTGTCAACCGTGAGTGCTATAGCCGTGTGGTTTGGATATCAAAGCCACGAATCAATGGTGCACGTAGTCCACGTTGTCATCGTGAATGCTTTTGTATGCAACTCTCGTGCAAAATCAGACGGTAAAAAGAAATAATGAAGAAACAATGTCAATTTAATTTTTTCAAAGAAATTTTAATAAGAGCACGAAGTTAATTTTTTATAATAACGTGACAAAAGGGGTTGTATGAGTTGCCACTTTAGATTAGTGTTGAGATGAAATAGAGGGAAAAAGAGAGAGGACCGAGAAGATAAACAGATTGTATGAGTTGCCATGTCCATGTTAGCTTAGTGGTAAGATCCACTCCAACAAAAAAAAACTTTATGATATAATATGTAGTGTAGACCATGTATTAATGATGTAGGTATCAATATCTAGCTATTATACGAGAGGGCAACTATTGTAAGAGTGAGCTTTAAATTGTCTATATGGGACATCACATTCGAACAATACACCAACCGACTAATCACAGAAGGGGACACTCATATACACAAGTATACACTCATCTCCTTTGAGGTTTTTCTTTTCAAAGTGTGCATGTCGCACACAACCACCGGTCTGAGTAGTGTATCTCTACGAATGCACTCTCACACACCTTGTTCCTATGACTAGGAGCACATTTGAAGAACTGAGCCGGACTGGCAAAATGTCAGACAACACGTCAGCTACCACTGAAAGAATAGCGTTGTCAAGGAACTAAACTAGGGTAGACATGCATGCTTCACTAAAAGAAACTCAACCAACTAAACGCCATCAACCAAGTAAATTATTAGCCATGCTCTTAAATTTCTAGTTGTTGGTTAGGTGAAAATCCAAGGACCCCATGCATGGTCTAAGAGCTGTCTATATGTTGAATTCAGTTTTCACCGGGCCTCCGTTTCTCTGTGGTGGGACCAGAACGCTTTTTTCGGTAGGAGCTGATTGATATCCCTCAAAAGCGAAGGGAAGCGAGAAAAAGTGGAATTGTACGAGATGGCACAGTCGTGGTTGGCCTGCATCGTGCCCGCCACTAGTGTCAGCTTGCTTACTGACAGCGCCTCCTAAGCACATTGGTTGAACTAGTCCTTTGTGTTAGAATAACCCCATTTGAAAAGCTTCCACTTTTAAAAAAGGTTCCGAAATCTGCCATTATTGGTTGGGAGAAGGAATTGAAGAATCGTTAAATCTGGTGTTGGCTGTTTTGTTAATCTCTCACGTCAACTTCCTAGGGAAGCCTGCTGGGACCGAACTTGCGTTGGCAAAAGTTGTCTGGATCATGCATATGTCTCGCGGGGCCAAATTTCACTAGAAGATTTCCATCTTCCTTTAAAAAATCTACGCGCATCTTCCAGCCAAAGCAACGTCATCATGTTTATCATAAACAAAGTCAGCTCGTGCTCCGCGCACATCACAGGTGGCCCTCTTGTCAGTGCAAGGATGCCGGTTGAAATCAAATTTTATCCCAGTTTTTTGAACCGAAAAATTTTATCCCAGTTGAAAGCAGTTCCCATCAAGACCTACAATTTTTATATGAAAAATATTCATTACACGACGCATACAAGAAATATATGGTTTTTCTAAGACGGCAAATCTTGATACACGATTAATAAGTGTCTGAAACTTTATATTATTTTTGAGCATCTGAACAATGACCTCAAATGAAGAGTCTCAAAACTAGAAAGTCGTATACGTTACTGACATCTAAAAGTTTTTCATACAAAAAGTATGAAAATGATATAATTTTTCTAAGGTGGAGCACTTTTGTCTATTGGCTCAAGGGCAATATTAGTCTTCTTTTTCATTGGCCCACGAGGACAGTTACTGCACGGTGGCAAAACGAAGTTGATGGAACTCAAAAGTGTCAAAAAAAAAAGAGATAAATAATAGGAAAGATTTTAAATTTATAGATATGAAATAGGAAAAGAATTTCTAATGCCAAATATAAAAAAAATTCTTGAAGAAGTGATCGAGAGTGAAATCTAGATAAGAGTTCCCTAGGCACTTCATTTATACGCTAACCTTATCTCGCAAAGAAAAAATTTATACGCTAACCTTAGGCCACATACAACTGGCATATCTCTCTCTGTATATACCCCGGCCCAACCGCCCTGTGTGCTAGCTAATTGTAGGAGTATCTATGAAAGAAACAAATCAAACTATCAAATAACCCATGACATTTATGAACTGTGTGTAGATTAGCTAATGATTAGTATTCTTTTGCGAAGAGTGTAGACCAACTAATTAGATTCGTTGTGGTGGACATGTCCACCCGAGTACTTATCAAAGACTTGCTATAAATATTTATAGTTTTTTGAATTTATTTTAGAATTTGGTGATTTAGGATTCTTTTGTTAGTAGGTAACGCACATATATCAACATAGAAAGCATACACATATATACACCATCAACTAGGGATATGATCTTTTTCTCTCTCCCACATATATTGTTCATGAGTCATGATTAGCTATGCTTCGGAGGGAGAGAATGGAATTCCAGTCTCCCATAATCTGCATGATGCTACCTCGAGTCCCAAGTAGCAATCGTGCCGATTCATGCGCCCAAAGCAGGAACTCAGGAATGAAAAAAAAAAAAACAGAAATCCCGGCAAAAGCGGTGGAGAAAGCAACTGCACGCGCACGTTTAAAGCAGCAGGTCTCTCATCCCCTGAGACGTCGACACGCTTCCACCTAACGGTCGATCTAACGGCAGGAATCTGGAGGCGGCGGCGCTGTCGCCGTCCAGGCGGATTCGCACCAGTCCGCTCCTTACCCGCCTGGGTGGCGCGCCGCCGGGTGGCTGTGTCTCCCCTCCGTGGGCCCGCGGGCGCGTGGGTGGGCGAAAGATTCTGGTGAGGATAGCGCCCGCGATGCGTGTCGTGGGCCCGTGACGTCGGGCCCGCGGAATCTGACGGCGGGCTGCACGGACGTGTCCTGCCGAAGGTGTCGTGTCGTTTTCGGTCTGGGGTCTGAAGGTCTCCTGCGAACAGGGCTTGGAGATTGGGCTTAATCACCGGTTTGCCATTGGTTTGTTTCGAAGACCAAAGGCAACTGGACAACGGCAACTCGGCCCGCAAATAAGGCCTTATTTAGATACCATCCAAATTTTAAGTTTTTTATTTTTTTTATTGAATTAATTTTTAGCTGTTTGTATAGAACATTAAATATAGATAAAAAACTAATTGCATAGTTTAGTTGGAAATCATGAGATGAATCTTTTTAACCTAGTTGGTCTACGATTGGATAATATTTGCTAAATAAAAAAAATAATACTATTTATCAAGTTAAATTTTTTTACAATCTAAACAAGGCACAAACACTGAACTTCCTCGTCCATCAGATAGATATTCAGATGTTCCCTCAAAAAAAAATCAGATAGATATTCAGATCAGTCAGGCTGGCAGTCATGCTCGGAGTGCATGCAGGAGCCCGTGCGAGTGCCAACTGAATTCATGGATTACTGAAATTATTACACTTAGGATTAGGATGACGACATCTGAAATCAAATTTGCTGAGCATAAGCATCAGAGATTGATCATGTTTTTCTTTGGTTGAACGACCATTTTTGACTACCGAGGATCATATATCAGGCGTTCTCAGTCACCAACCAGCATGGACCAGCGCCCGGCGCCACGCTGCTCCAAACTCTACATCTTGTTGAAAAAAAAAAAACCATCTACATCTGCATTTACAAACAGTGCCCGTGAGGCACACAGCATAGCAGGCAAGAGAGTAGTAGTTTTTTTATTTTTTTTGGAAAGGGAGTAGTGGTTGGCAGAAGCAAGCTCAACAAATAGAGTACAGTACATAGCTACCGATCCGGCCAATGTGGAGACTTTGCGACATTTGTACGCAATCCCAGTGACCACCACAACAGCCAAATGCACCGGATTAAAATTAATAGGTAGAACAAAGCGGCAATACACGTACACGTACTACCGCCAACACCAACAGGCGACAATTCGTCGCGGCCTCCTAGATTGTTTGCAAATTGCAAGGCAAAGGCTCTGCCTGCTGCTGACGGACGCTAGCAGGTCGGCAGTAAGAGCCAAGGTTTACATCAGCTACAGCTATTGTAATAATCTATCTTTCCTACATCAGCTAATGTAGGCCTCGTTTAGATTGAAAAAGGCTAGAAAATTTCACTCTTTTTTCATCACATCAACCATTACATCAATTTTTAGTCGTTTGTATGGAGCATTAAATATAGGTAAAAACAAAAACTAATTACACAGTTTGGTTCTAAATCACGAGACGAATCTTTTGAGCCTAGTTAGTCCATGATTGGACAATATTTGTCAAATACAAACGAAAGTGCTACAGTGCCCAGAACTCTAACTTCTCACTTTTTACCCTCAATCTAAACACGGCCGTAGACTCTGCATAGTAATTTGACAGCTATGGTGCATATGTATTCTAGTGTACCGTGGCATCCAACTAGATGGCAAGCCAGGGCGACTTGATGTACTCACCGTTTTTTTCTTTTACAACAATGTACTGACCGTGTTGAGGCCGTCCTTAATGAACCATGCATGGTTACACACACGGAGACCGTAATATATGTTCAACTAGGTGTTCGTAGTTCTGACTCACCGATCGAGCAAAAACAAGAACGACACACAAAATCCGACACGTGACAAATAAATAAGCAGCATGCACGTCGCCACCGATGTCGTTCCACGATCTGCGCCTGTCCGGCTGTCCGGGCCGCGATCGGACGGTCGCCATCGGCCAGGCGTGTCGACACGGCCGGCACGCGTCGGCGTCCGCCGGAGGCAAGCAGGAAACCGGCCGGCCGGGCCCCGGGCGCCGTGGGGGCGCAGCCGTCCTTGCGTCCACTCCCATCTCCCCTCCCCCAGCAGGTGAAAAGCCGCCGCCCGCCGCGGTGTCACGGTGTGGGTCGGCACGGCCCGCGCTGGAATGGACCGCCGGCAACGCATGGCAGGGAAACGTGTTGGCGCCCGGGCGGTGCCACGCCGCGCGCGGTTAATTTCCATGGGGTGTCGGGGCCGCGGGGGGAAAACGCGGCGGCCGGCGGTCCGCTCGCTAGCTAGCTAGTCGCCACCCACCACCACACGGCGCCATCGTCGTCGCGCAACGGGCCAACGGCGCAAGTGTGCAGTGATCGATTTTGTGCCGGGTTCGCAGCAGAAACGCGCGCGGCCGCCGCGGACACGCTAGAGGATCAATCGGCCGGCTCGCCGTCCGTCCGCCCGGCGGCCGGACATGCATGCTCGTCGATCGGTCAATGTGCATGTACCTACGTACCTGAGAGCCAGCGGGTCGTATGTTATGGCGGCTGCGGCTTGCAAAGCGTACAGGATGTACACATGGGAGATCGATGGAGACCATCGTCAGCTCTCGTGCTAGCGCTGCCACACGGTCAGACGCGCCCATTTGCGAAACGTACATTTGTCCACGTTTTTTCGCGGACATTCATGAGAGGCAGTCATGCATCCGGCGGCTAGCTGATGCCATGCCATGCCTCATCGATCTCGTTCGTTCTCGTGTCGATTCCGCCTGGGTGGGGATCAAACGTCCAACAGCGTACAATTATCTCTGCATCATCAACATGGGTGGGGATCAAATGCAAATGACGGGCGTATATTCATTCCGCCTGGCCTGCATGCATCTCGATCGATTTCGCAAGCATCTATCGCTCGCTCGGCCATGTGAGATCGATCATCTTCACCTTCCATTCGTCAACATCCATCTACTTATCCGCGGCAGGCCACGCACCCATCATTCATGTAGACCAAAATCGCAGGACCGGATGATGATGCACGCTAGTTAATTGCTGGATGTGACTGGCTGATTGCTAAACGATATATTTCGTCGTGGAACTGTGCCCTCGCCGGCCACCCTGATCTGATGGACTGAACGTGAGACTGCCTGCTGGTGCTGTCATTTCATTTCTCATCCAATGTTCATATCAGATCTTCTTTCTTCAAAGGTCGCTTGCCTGGCCCGGCGATGTACATGCATGTGTGACGACTAATCTGCCGGCCCTTGCCTGGCCTGTCCTTTTACTAAGTTTTAGCTAGGACTAGGATGCCGATGAGATGTTTATACTTTGACAAATGCTGTTGTTTAAGTAGTATCATATTCGCACTTATTTTTTTTTAAAAAAAATTTGCTTCGTATGATAGAAAAAGTTAATCCATGTCACCTAGCTTATTTTCTAAGAACTGATAATTAATTAGGAAGAGTCCATTTCACGGAATTTGACTTCTCGTATGATATGATGCGTCATCTCATCTATAGGATGGTGTGTGGTTCCCTTAAACTAATCACCTTTCCAGTGATTGAGATTATACTAAATCAAGTATGCGTGGCTGAGGTAAGCACTCAGGTACAGTATGTACGAGGTTACTAGAAGAGATAAGCAAGACCATTAGAAAGAATAAAGCCTAATCATGGTTTAGTACCAGGTTACTAGAAGAGACAAGGAAAATCATTAGAAAGAATAGAGCCTAATCATTGTTTCCGTTTTCTTGTTCAGTGTAGCAGGCGTCGTCAGTTGTCTTTTCTTACTGTAGTCGATCACCGTGGGGGCGTTTTCAGCTAGAAGTTGTTGCGCCTGCTGCTGTAGCGGTTCAATATACAGTAGCATTAATATTATACATTCGAAAGTTTGTTGCGCAATCGTTTTAGACAATTAAACATGTTTTCTCCCTATAATTTTTTTTAAAAATAGTTATTTCATTCTTTTTTGCCAAAAAAATGTGTGATTATAAACTTTTTCAGAAGTATGCTCCCCTTATCAGCTGGTACAAGGGCCAGATTATTGTGGCATATCCATGAAATAAGAAAAATAACAACAGCAGCAGCAGCAAAATCCATAGCACAAGGGCAAAAATGTGTCACAACCACAAAAACAACAACTAGACAAGGAGACTACAACACTAAGGCACAAGACGGGCTTCAACGACGATGCTTCCAGGGTGAATGATGTTAGGTCGACATCGTCAACCAAGTCAAAGCTCGGCAAGGCTTTTGCCCAATTCTTGTGCTAAGGAAGGACTGCATCAATCTGACCAACCAATGGAGAGAGGAGCATGATGAAGATGTAAGAAGAGGAGGTGCTTCAACGATGCCTCCATCAAGAAGGGAAGACCGCCCAATGATGTCACTCATTGCTGGCCAAGTCAAGAACTAAGGAGAGCTTTCACCTCGAGCCCTATTTGCCCTTCCTGGAATTAGCAGAGAAGGTCCTCAATGGCCCACTGCTAGCAAGCCCACAACCAAACTGTACGCAAGCACCGATGTTAGTAGACTGGCCACCTGGGTGCTGAGGTGGAGAAGAAAACGTAGAACACATAAAGATGTGTTTTAAGTTTGCAAAGTTGAAGCACAGGAACAAGAAAGTACTGTAAGAGTGAGGGATGGACCATAATAAGTAAACCAAGTGGTCTAATAAGTGGGCTAATCTTTTGAAGATGCTCGAAGTGGTTAATTACTTGCAATTTGCATCATTGCATGGTTGCATGCTACGGGATACTCGAGGAACCAACTAGTGAGGAGGAATTACTCCAGCACTGAAGGTTCCTTTTTAACTAGTGTCATGAAGTTGACGTTTAAGGTACCGTGACAAAATTGATGCACAAAGGTCTACTATATCGGACCTTTAGACTACCTGCACCAGGCAACGGTAAAGCGAACGCTACACGCGTTTACCGTAAAAAGGAGCCGTACTCGGGCGGAGGCGGGGTGGAGGAGGCTGGCCTGGAAATGGTCGACGGTGGGGCGCGACCTGGAGCATGGTCGGACGACGTCGAAACTCGGCACGGTCGACGGCGAGAGAGAGGACCGCGTCCTCCTCGCCCGACGAGTAGGCCGGCCGGGCACAGCTGAGGACGAAGGAGGGAGCCGCAGCGAGGCCAAGGACGAAGGAGGGAGACTGCGGCCATGGCGTACACGTCGACGCACGCGCGCCGCGCGCTGGCGGCCCCGGTGCGCCTCGCTCCGCCGCGCGCTGCCGCACTCTCCCCGCCTCGCTCCCGTGGAGGAGCAGGGGAGCCGCGACGCGTTCGCCGTGCGCTCCCTCGTGGTGGTGGCGGAGGCGAAGGATCCCGTGGAGGAGCAAGCGAGACCGGGGCGAGCTCGCGTGATGGTGGTGGAGGCGGAGGATGCCGCGGCTAGAAGAAGGGGAGAGAGGGGAGCGGGCGAAGAGAGAAGGAATGAGGGAGAGAGAAGACAATAAAATAATCCTGATATGTGGGCCTCTTGTCAAAAAAAAATCCTGATATGTGGGCCCGATTGTGAATAGAGTGAGATACAGAGGTCGTATGAGTGCGGGAGAATTTACTGTAAAGGAGATAATCTTGATGACCAGGCCTTTTAGAGGTTGAATATAGAAGTAAGTGTGAATGGTCTTAGACCATCTACAAGCACGAAGAGCAGGGTGTCCACGAAGAGCCTTAATCTGACATGCATCCAGCTAAAAAGATAATTTTACCTAAGGAATCTGTACTATTTATAAATTATCTTTTATCCTAACAAATTTTATATATTCTTCCTCTCTTGTACATTTACATCAGAAACCGTTTACTAGTCTGTATTCTTCCCACACACTTCCACTTTTACATTGCCCATAGGCACTGCACATCTTTAAGCTCAAGGTGTTTTTTTCCAAATGCTAAAAGATTTGGTGGTGTGTTTGGAAGTTGTTGAATTTGCATTTTTCATTCTCCAAAAAATCGTGGATTGGAAAGTATTATTGGGCACTCTTGGAGATGCTTTAAGGTTAAAAAATAGGTTGTACAATCCACGCTCTGTCCGCAAAATTCTCTAATATTTTGTATAGCTAGCCAAGATTAATCATAAATAATATTTTGTATACCATTGCGTGTAGCTCTTTCATAAAATATAATTGTGTTGTAGTGGACCATATGAACGTACAATGGTTAGATTTATACCAAAAAGTCCATACATATAATATAATTTGACAAATTTAGAATAAAAAATTAAGAAAAGTATAATTTGATTTCTATATGAGTTGGAAAGAAAGGATGTAACACAATTAGTAAAATAAATTTTACAATAAAACTAATAGTTTGACTCTAAATATATTGGAAATAAAATATTCTTAAATAAATAAAAAACTCAACATATAAAATGACAAACTATAGTAGTGTCTAGAAATCGGTCAATAATTAATATCTGTATAGAGTTCATGCCAATATACCGTAGCGAAGGTTGTTGGAGAGAGAAAGATGATAACAAATGAAACAAACAAAACTATTTATAAATTAAAAATATCTCAAAAGATTGAAAGAAAGACAAAATTGATTTAGCTAAAATAAAAATATGACAACTAGCAGACACGACTATAGACTGTAGTTGGGCCGTTGCCCGTTGGGGTACTGGTTAGGGACCCACTGCCACTGGTTAGAGGGGTCGCTCTCGTCTCGCACGCAGCGGCCCGGGCTGGTTCTGGTGGAGTTGCCGGGGTCGTCAGCCGGGAGAATGGCGGCTGCGGCGGCGGCCTCTCCGTCACGCCAGGCGCGGTTGCCAGCCTCGAGGACGGCGGCGGCGGCGGCGGCGACGTCGCAGAGTCGTGCGCGGTCGCCAACCGTGAGGATGGAGGCGGCGGCCACACCGTTGACGTCGCGCCACGAGAGTCGCGTGCGGTTGGCGGCGGCGCCGGCCTCTCCGTCGCGGGAGGAACTCGTCTGTACCGCTCAACTATCGGAGATAACACACCACTACAGCGGTAATGCCTTCCTCACTACTGGCTTTGCTCGTTTGCTTGTTAGTTTGGGGTTCCATTTTGGGCGCGGTGGAACCTGATCTACTCTGTTCTGCCAAGCGAATTGGTTGGGTTGGGCGCGGCGGAACCTCAAGCGAATTGGTTGGATTGGGCGCAGGCGTATGGTTTACTTTGGTTTTGATTTGTGCTTGCGCCAGTCTGCTACTCTGCTCCACGAACTGAGATGGTTGGGTTGGGTTGGGTTGGGTTGCGTTGTGTGCTTGGATTTAATTAGTTGAATTAATTGTATTATATAGCTACATTGCTTTGCTGCTGAGATTGACTGGTAACCACCAACAGCAGACTCGGATTCTATTTTTCCGCAACGGTAGACCGAATTGATAACCAGGCCATTAGGGCGTCCCCAACAGAAATCGCATAGTGTTTTCTATGTTTTCTATCTACCCAACTGAACCTGCAAGATTCCCTCTCCACCACTGCATGACTTTTCCTCACCTCGCCCTTGAGAATTTGGTTTATTGGAGTCCCGCAGGGGCTCGGGGCATTTCATTTCTTATGGCCCTAGAGCCTGGAGGCAACCAGCAGGTGTTTGGTTTATTGGTCGAGGTCGCTTATGTTGTGTTTGGTTTATTGGTTGAGGTTGCGTATGTTGTAAGCATAGGCGTGAACCATTTCTCTACTCTCTTTGTGTGTGTGGTGGTGTGTGTGTGTGGGGGGGGACAAGACAAAGAGAAGCTGATGAGAGAAAACAAGACAAAGACAACCTGATGAGAGGCATCTCATAATCTCGACAATTGTTTGGTGGTTGTTTAGAGAGCATGCGTGTTGCCAGTCAGGCTTAGGGCGTGTATTGAAGTTTTCTAACCATATTTTGAACTCTTTTGGCAACATGTGTGGGTCTGTAATAAGGGCATCCGCAATGGTTGGAGATTTCAGATTTCACTAGCTATTTGGTGACGTGGAGGAAAGAGAGCCTAAAAATCAATCTCGCTAACGATTGTGTTTTCGTATATCTCGCTCAAAGACCGAGCTGCAAGGCTCCAGCCAAACTAGGGGAAATGTTGTCAAGAATACATTGATTAAATCGATGATTCCATAGTATCAAAGCCCCAGGAATTATGATAGATTTTAACCCCTTCTTGGTCATGTCTGTCACTCTCAACTCCGCATTAGCTCACCAATCATGCAGTCATTGAAGGAGGGATCATTTTTCATTTAGTTGTGGGGAGAGGTCCTGGAGCCCAACTTTGTGTAAAAGCTGGAACCAAAATTGCCAAGCAAAAGTGCATGCGAAGAGTAGGTGGCCAATTGACTCCTCTAAGCTTGATCACAAAGGGGGCAGCAAGCAGGATGCGGGAGTCCACGACGGGCAAGCATATCGGCTTTACAACACCTATTATGGGCTGCAACTGCAAGCCACATGGAAAAAATGATACTTCCCTGGCGCCCATGTTTTCCATATCCATTCCCAAGGTTTGGATGTGATGGTACCTTGGAAGAAACCCATGTATGCAGATTTAGCCGGGTGTTGGCCTGAAACCATGAGACGCAGACATGTGAGTCTTCCACCCCAAGTTGCAATTCCACCTCTGAGAGTATGTCCTGTAGATCCAAATATTCAGCAATGACGCCCACAGTTAGAGCCCCTTGAATATCCCGAACCCAGATATAGTTGGTGAGGGCCTCCAATATGGTTCTTCTATTTGACCTTCTCTTGTTAACAAGGGCAAATAGCTGAGGGGCAAGATCAGCAATGCTCTGACCCTTCAACCATCTATTGCTCCAAAAGAGGGTGTAAGCGCCATATCCAACTTCAGAGAAAACGACCATAGAAAAGAAGGCATGAACAAAACTGTGAACTTGTATGGAGAAAGCCAACCAGGGCTGATCTCGCTCTATTTTCTGCACCCATAACCATTGTATGCCAAGTGCCCAACCAAGTGTTTCTAAATTGGAAATCCCAAACCCTCCAAGTTCTGTTGGGCAGCAAACTTTGGTCCAAGCAACCAGGCAATGCCCATTTTTAGCATCTTTGTGACCTTTCCATAGAAACCCTCTTCTTATATTATCAATGGACTTGAGAGCTCATGGTGGGAGATATAAAGCCATCAGTAGATAGACCAAGGTGGACGTGAGCACAAACTGAACCATTCACCCAACCCTGGATAAAAGTTCAACTTTCCAATCTGGAAGCAAGTCAGCAATTCTGTCAACCTAGCAGCTTTAGTGTTTGCACTAACCACCAACGGATCAACCTCCTCTAAAAGTATTATGTTGATGTATGATGCTAAACACCAGGCTTATCAATTGCAATTGTCAGTGCAGCTTGGGGGTCTTCAATAGCGCAGCCATTTGTCTTCATAAAATAGGAGTTAGTCCTGACTGTCATCAATCGGTATTAGATGTATTAGGCAGGTCTATGTGTGATTAGTTATAATTAGCACCTGCTGGGTTAGTCCTCATGTATTATAGTCTTTTGTTGTTATTGATTATCTCCTCCCATTAACTTTTGTTTGTTCTATTATGTATAGATATGTTGCAAGTGATGAGGAGCATGATAAACTTGGGTACCGGGCTCACGCTATTGGAGAGATCTCTCTTTTCTCGGGCCTACACCGGCGTAATTGATGAAAAGTGCAAAACATTATATGTTCTTACATCCTTTCAACTTCAGGAGAAGAGTCGGAGCAACTTAAAAACTGAGAAGGCAGCAAAAGAGTTTCGTCGGAGAGTAGAGATTGAAATGGAAGAAGCGTGCTATCTTGTGATCAACCTCATTGACAAAAACCTTCTAAGAGTCTCATTGAGTTCTGCTGAAAATTTGGTTTTCTACAACCAAATGTAACAAGATTTCCTTTTTATATTATCATTTTTCAATGCATTTTCAACATGGAAGTTGGGACATTGTTTCACATATTTCTCTTATTTCAGGAAAGGAAACTGCTACAAGACTCTTGTTATGGTAAAGGACTTGACTCTTGGTCTTGATATGGTAAACCAGCATGGGACTTTTGCTGAGTTGAAGATTAGGTCTGAAAGACAACAAACATTTGAAGAATCACTAAATGCTTACACGGTGAGTCATGTGTTTCTCATATGCTTATTGATGTTTGTTCTATATATTTAACATGCTGACCTTTTTTGCACGTGTTCAAAGATTGCTTCGGAAATAGCATTGGTGAAACTATGCCCAACAAATCTCACTCGACTGGCTTTGGCTTTAAATGTTTCTGATTTCTTTTACCGGCTCCTAGGTTCACGTGAGAAGTATGTGATTTTGCAAATCTTGTCACTTGTAGTTACCCAATGTTGCCTGAATGGTGATTAAATAATTCTAAGTACCCGTATGTTAGGGCTTACCAAGTCGTGAAACAAGCTCTTGATGCTGCTGAATCGGAGCACACGTTGGGCGAAGAGTCAAAGGGGCCTGGTGTGCAGACCAATGATTTTATGGGGCTTTTGAGGGATAGGCTCACACTTTGGATTTCTAAAAAGGAAAATGATGATGGCAAAGGTATAAAATGCATTTACACATTTAAAATCCTAATATGTACATTTGAAATGCTAATTGTCTTTGTTGAGTTCCTCATCTTGCAGGGCCTGCAATTGGGCACAAAAATCCAGAAGAACCATTCAAGTCATACAAGGCATGTTGTTTCTTTTCCTGAACTCTTGTCATCATTTTATATTTATTACATGGTTCAACTCTTGTCATCATTTTATATTTATTGCATGGTTCTGTGAGTTTAGCCATATAAAATATTTGAACTTGTTTGCCATATAGATCTGTGCACTCAAGTAGCATGCATCTTTATTTTCTAGATGGGTAGAATGTTGTCCCGTAATGTCATCCTTTACCATGATCCTATAGTTGATTTTGGAGTAAATATCTCCAAAGCCACTAAAAATTATATGGATTCCCTCAAAGCCATCCAAATTTTCCATTCCCC
>JAKNSH010368301.1:0-12902 GCA_027790015.1 Cymbopogon flexuosus
AAGCGCGTCCAGTCGCCAAACTGCAAAAATGCTCACCATAATCAGTCTTGGAGCTAGGAACTGAATGCAGAACTATATGTGATAATCAGTCTCGGAGCTAGGAACTGAATGCATATGTGTGGTTGGGAGACTATGCAACAATGTTCACCATAATCAGTCTGTGGGATTTTAGAACTGAATACAGAGCTATTCGTGTGGCTGAAAGATTATGCGTAATTATTGAGTGATGAAGTCCTAGTTTCCTAGAACAGTTTGTGTGTCCTTACTCCAACCGGAGAATCGGATTTGGGTATAACTTCGCAGAGTAAAATCCAATCTATCCACGAGTCGAATTTAGGCACCTCGACGATGAGCTGCGGATTGAAGGAGACGCGGGAGAGCGAGGGGAGGACCCCGTCGAGCGCGCCGGGGCGGAGGTAGATGAGCGAGTTGGCGGCGAGCAGCGCGGCCGTGACGGGCGGGCGGGAGGCGCCCGCGCGGCCGTACTCGATGAGCACCTGCAGCGCCAGCAGGGGTAGCATCCCCCTTGATGGCTCGACGCCGAAGTCGCGCCGCCGGGCGCTGCGGCTCATGCCGGACCCCATCTCCGGCCTCCGGGACGCCGGAACCCAAAGCCGCCGCTGCCCTGCCCCCTTCGCACGCAAACCCTTGCAAGGCTTGAAACCCCCTCCGCCTTCCTTCCTACTCGCCTTGCGGGGCCGAGGCTTGCGGCAAGGGAAGGTGGATGGATCGTGGATGGCGGCGGCGCAACCGAACCTTCAGGAATCAGGAATCTCCTCCTGTGGGCCTCGGCCCAACGCAGGCAGGCTCTTGGTCTCGCCGCTGGGCTCGGCGCGAGAGATTCACGGACTAAAACTACAGGGGCCTTGGCCCAAAAATGAAGAAACAGGTAACTAGAAGGGGAGGGAAGCGAAGACATCTAAATTCTAGAGTTCGGCTAAAAAAAAAAAAATCTAAATTCTAGAGTTTGACCATCTTCTCTCACGAAAAACAATCTAAAGTTTAATCAAATTAATAAAAAAATTACGAAAATATATGACATCAAATAAATATACTATAAAAATATAATTAAGGAAAATTTTTAATGATACTTATTTGATTTCATATTTTTATTTTATTTTATTATTTTATTATTTTATTATATAATCTTTGTCAAGCTTGAGATGTTTTTTTTGACTCTCTTAGAAAGTTGAAATGAGTTATAATTGGGATTGCCATGGAGGGACTATTTTTTTCTGAGTGAAAATTCGGAAGCAGACTGCAATTTTTAGTCCAATAAAAAAGGTATGGTACTCCAATCGAAAAAAGAGTATGGTACGTGACACGGCTTCCAATATTATTTGGATTAAGTTCTGTTATAATGGAGCTCTTACTTACCAACTATTTCTGTATGTTAATTTTTTCAGATGATCTGGCTTAGCAGGAGTATATCAAATAAAATAGTAGTACGACCAAATAAAATATTTATTAAGGACTATTATAAAATAAAATATGTTTTTTTTTTGCAGTACTATGTATCACGGTTTTGATACCTCTACGTTTTCCTACGTTTGTCTGAAGGAATATGTCTCCTACCCAGGGAAGAATGTCCCAGCTTTACTCTCTGTTTTGCAGAGTAGAGATGGATCCAGAACAGGTTAAACAGCAACACGATGAAGGGAGAA
Source organism: Cymbopogon flexuosus (assembly GCA_027790015.1). Classification (NCBI taxonomy): domain Eukaryota; kingdom Viridiplantae; phylum Streptophyta; class Magnoliopsida; order Poales; family Poaceae; genus Cymbopogon; species Cymbopogon flexuosus. Next base: position 1,665 of record JAKNSH010368301.1, read on the forward strand.
AATGCATACACACAGAATTATTCCCGTACACACATATTCCTCTGCGCATCGATCGCCATTCATTAGTCAGTTCGATGCTATTTACACTATGCAAACATAATACATCTCTGTCATGGAAAACGAAAGATGCAAGAACAGGGCACTTGTTCAAAAAAAAAAAAAAAAAAGAACATGAAGGGATAATAATCCTTCATCAACATAATATGTTTGGAGTACAGCACATAACATGGGGTTATTTGGCTGTGGTTGCAAACAAACTTAGCTGGACCCATTGGCGCGCTTCTGTAACGAGTGATGCCGGGATGACCATCTCAACACTCCCATCATCCAAGTCATAAGCATACACATTTGTAATCGACTTCAACCCCATATCATGCCCAGAAGTACCAGTAGTACGAGTGAAGCAGCAACCGGTGCTGCTGCCCATCGCCATCCCATTTGTAGTGGTCTGTTGGCAGGAGGAATCCATCGGTTTAGAACCACTGAATGTATACACTCTCCTCTTACCTGCATCCTTCACACGGAACGACTGTCCAGAGCGAAGAAACCAGCTGGTGTCCTCCAATTCCCGGCCATCCATCTTCGACCACTCCATCGCTTCCATGTCCAGCCTGAAGAACTCAAACCCATCCTCCATCGTTCCAGGCCGTGATCGTGATACAAGCACAACTTCCCCGTGGGACTGGGACGCGACAAGATAAAAATGGCGATCCTTGTCTTGGCTCCATTCCGGACAAGGCGGCGGCGCCATTGCCGTTCTCCTTCTCCTTCCCCCCCAGGTCATTTCAGTGATGTCGAAGACGAGGATCTGCCCACTGTCGTCCACGCAGACGACCTCCGTCCCGAGCAAAGCTAGATCAGCGATGCAAATGCGCTCAAGTGACCAGCGCTTTGTTCTTGACAAGTAGGGAAGAGCTTCAGGTTCAGCGCCATGCTTGTAAACACTCCAGTACGTGTCTCCAGGGCAGGCGACGTGGACAGTCGGCACAATGCTCCAGATCTCGAACCGTGCGACGACGAGAGGGAGTCCGTGAGACCCGACGTAGAAGACGAAGAAGCCTGGGTACCCTTGTCGGTCTTCGAGGCAGGGGAATACTGGCAGGTTGTTGAGGTGTTTGCCGGAGCTTGGGTGGACGAGGAACGGGCTCTGTTCTTGGAAGTAGCGTGGTTTGTGCCGGATCATGAGGAGCCACCCGCCGTTCTCGAATGCGCAGGTGGCGTCTGGGAATATGTAGCTGCTTACGCCGCGGATGTTTCTTGTTGAGACGTCGAATAGTAGCCGTTTGTTGCTGTTGCGTTCCACTGCAAACATGGCCAAGGGAAGCTGCTGCTGCTGCATCCCTTCATCAGAGCAGCTGCTCTTCTTCCCAGCATTGGCTTCCATGGTTCAATCTGACTCGCGGATAGATATCTGGGTGTCAGAAGAAAAGAGAAAAAAAAATAGCAATCAGCAAATAAATTTCTACTACTATTAGAAGATAAAATTCCCCCATACATGAAACATCTATCTACAGCTTTTGAGACCAGTAATGTTGGAGACTCATCGTCATGTTATGGGTTTGGGTGCTCTGTTTCGCACAACCGAAGGAAGGGAGGAGACTCGGTGTGATACCTGGCGGGTGATCGTCACCGGCGAAGAACGGGGGACCTGACCTGGCGTAGGGCGGCGGCGCCGGAGACAACGCAGGCGGGGTGAACGTCTGAGAACGGGGCAAGAAAAGGCACTCCTGGTCCTGGACGGACGCATATATGTCGACAAAATTAAAGAGACCAAATCCGACTCCGTCTAGTTTCGGACTTCTTCGTTTCTGGGCCCTGGCCCATGTGGTTGTAATACGTGTAAGCCCAGGACGGCTCCGAACTAGTCATTCCCAGTCCGCAGCCCATCTTCGTGAAATCGTGATTAACTAAAGAAACGTCTTCCCTAAAATAAAACTAAAAAACGTTCTTGCTCGAATAAAAGTTACATAAAAAGGATATTTTACATAATGTTACTTGACAAGTTTAACAGATCCGTTTTTGATTCATGAGAAAAATCTAGTTTTGCTAAAAAATATCGAGTACTTTGGTCGCAAAAAAAAAAAAAATGAGTACTTAAAAATCGTGAAAAAAAAAGGATAATATACAAAGGTAGAAGGACCATTTTATTAGCGTTCTAGAGAAAAAAAAAATGTCCCAGCAATAGAATAGACATTATCACACAATTACGAATACTGTCGTACGAGTCAGTATAAGAGAATCACAAAATACTACTATAAAACAAATCAGTATGATGTTTAGAAATACTCGTACATATATCCGTGATAGTAGGATATATATATGCTTGTTGCATTGCTAGACGATTTATAGCTAGACATGTGTAGTACAGTACGCGATATTTCTGAGCATACGCAACAGCTGCTTGCCTGCTTAGACTATGAGCAGGAAAGACATCTTACCTTGATGAGAAGTGCTGTAAGGAGAACTAAGCAGAACAGCAACCAGGTCACCCAGAAGCACATTTAACAGAAATCAAAACATCCAGAAGCTTAGGGATATAACGTCATGGTCTGCTCCAGCATCCAGGTTACAGTAGCGCCAACATCTCTCGCACCAGCAGCATACTACGGTGGACACTGAACAAAGTATATGCCATGGCCTTCAATGACTAGCGCATCAACCACATGGAGACTTTGATCGTCAAGTTAATGCCCCATAAGCACACAAGTCAGCAAAATGAGACCATACCAAAACTTGATCCACAACACTCGGCTAATAATACTCTATAGTACTTGCTAGTTTCAGTAGCACTAGTTCACTACATGACATAGAATATATACACCAAACATTCTACAACGTCTCTCATGCCAGTTGCCTACTTTGGTGGACCAATTTGGAATATGCCATGGCCCTAACACATCTACATTACAAAACTCGATGCTTAGCGCATCTGATCACCCAAACCTTGGAGTCCTTTGGTTAATGCCCCCTTTCAGAACAGATGCAGGTGATACTGAAACAAGAGCAGAGCTACAAGTAAGGAGGCTACTGCGCCTCGAGTTCACAGCGGCACATGCTCAATGTCGTTCGTGTGGCCACCAGATTGTTCTTCGAATGGATACCTCGCTGCTGGAGGAGTCCTTCGACACTTCCTCGATGATACTTTCACAGTCATCTCGCGGTGCTGAGCTGGTGGTTCAGACACCTTGAGATGGTGAAGATCGACGCTGCCTGTGCCTGACATCCTAGGCTGGTCAGTGCCAGCAGGACCCAAAGCTGAAATGCCAAGTTCACCAAGCAGTTCTCTGCGAGTAGGAGGTGCTGCCCAACACAGTGGATCGACTGCACAAGTAACAGCAGTGCATACACAGTTATATCAGCAAAATTCATACAGATGCCACAAGAACAGCTATGTTTCATAGGAAATAGCGAAGTTATTAACTAGGAAACAAAAGGATACACATAAAATAAACAATACTAAATGAAATATTATATGTTAGGAAGATGAAATAGGAAATGGAAGCACAAGATACTCCTATACCATCATTCAAATAGCGTTTGCCCACTAACTTGACTGTAATCCATGATGATGCTTATAATCCATTAAACAAGGCAGATGGAACTACTAAGGTCAGCTGTCCTCAGCTAAACTGTACTGTGAAGAACTTATACTATAGGACTTAACAGGTGTGATTGAGGCCCAATGCCAACAGAGATTCAGGCCTCAGCTTAGACCCAAAAGATAATTAATGTCCTATTGAGAAAACAAAATTGAAGACATTGAGGGACCAAGCATGGGGCATGGTTGAGTTCTGGTTCCCCCCAGTGGTGTTGAATATCAATGTCTTGCACGAATTACGTATGAAATACTACAGTTTTTGCTTCCCAAAGTTTTATGGAACACATGACTTTATGGCAATTGTAGTACTGTATCAAGTTTTAGAGCTCCTTACCACTGTATCCTGATTTGTGGCATGCTTTATGTTAAACAAATGTAGCAAACTACAAATTACAGATATAGCCAAAAGGAAATCTTGGGCCAAGACGCACCTTGAGCTATCTCATGAAGCTCTACTAACTCAGGATCATCTCCAAATGTACGCTTCTGAACATAGTCCTCTTGTAAAGGTTTGGGAATGGCAAATGAAAACTGGGATAAGTTAACCCCTTCTCTGATGTAGTGTGGGTTCTTTTCCAAGTACCTGGATATCGAGACAATGATGCATTATGTCATGGGAAAAATTCAGAACATGTTGTCGTTCTGCTTTATTGAACTATACCAACTAGGGGAGTGGGTGGGCTGCCCGTGAACCAGCATATAAGCTTCATTTTCTGGGTTACCGCAAGCGACCCACAAAATCAAGCTTATATATATATGGGTTTGCGGGCTAGGCCTTTTGTATCCCTAATACCAACTAGGTGAGTCAGCGACATAAGTAATCAGTAGTTAGAAGAAAGTATCAATGGATGAACACACCTCCCAATTTCAACCAATGACCTCAACTTTTTCCCAGATGGAGAAGTGTAATACCTGAAAACAAACATAATACATGTTATATATGTTAAAATCAAGTATCTTGCATGTGATATGTTCTAAAAGGTGCAATGTCCTGAAACATGTATTAATTATTACTGTTTGGAATATAAAAATCAAAAAATTCCAGAGACTAAATTTGATAAATACTAGATGTCAATGAACATCTCTGCCAACTGAAAATATTAAAATTGATGTTATTTTTGTTAACTCTGACACATTATAAGAGACTAACATTCTTTAGGCTTAAGTGTTAAGCGGAAACTGTTAAAAAATTTCAACAGGTAGCATATAGGACAAACTAGCTAACTGCCATAAATCATAAAAATCCTTTCAGTCCTTCAGTAAGTTGTTAAGCTAAGCAGCTGATCAAGATACAGGTAGAAAGTTTTAAAATATGGTTCCATGAATTTTACTTAATACATAGTGAAAGGAAAACAGTTTGATAATGACAGACCGCAAGTGTTACTTCCACTCAAGTTAAATAAAGTAGGAAAGTGTGGCATACACATCTGCAAACTTGGCAGAAGCTCCTCTGAGTCTGACCTCCCTGTCCCAGCCAGGAGGGGGTTGGACAATGTCTGGCTTATCAAGCGCCCACGTCCGACTCCCATCTTGTGAAATATCTTCTGGCTCATCACATGATAATTCACGGTTCCACTCACAAGCCCTTGCGCACACAAAAAGCTCCTGAGAAATATTCCCTCGTAGCTCTTGATATTTTTCTTTTGTTGGAACAATCCTCCATTTGTAGCAGCTGGCACACTGTACAGTATAAGTACCAATAGAAGGTAAAACGGTGCCATATCCATGTCTTGGCTTCTTAGAACTTTGGTGCGGTGAAGCATAGTCATCTATGTCAGTTTGCTTGCCATGTATGATCTCAGGATTGTAAATGGCAAGCTGCTTTGGTGTGTCTTCCACTGAGCAATCCTTGCTGCTGCCATCACTGTCATCATCAATTACGTGCACTTCAACAGAGTCAGGCAGCTCACAAAACTTCCTTTTTGAAGTCCAAGGCCCAAAAGTATGGACTCTCCTATCCTCAGGGTTTTGACCTTGAGAAGTCCTCATGACACGCTAGTATTGTATCTGTATCATAAATAAAAAACACAAGATTCAGCAAACACTAGCATGATTCAATAAGGTTCTGCCTTAATATTCCCCATAAGAAAATACACAGCATGTTAGCAATTCAAGTACACTTTGTGACTGAATGTTAAAATTTACAATTACTGACATTGCAAATGCATACAAACACAAAATACATCGCATCTATCAGTCAACATATCTAAGCACATAAGTTGTGTACTGCACACAATACCAAAAGATTGTGTACTGCACACAATGCCAAAAACACCGAACCAATGCAACTCCCAAAGCAGGGAGTTCTGTAGCAATAACTCATAAACTAAACATTATGTCTTAACTAAAGGCCAGCACCGATTTTGAGCTCAGGAGGTGGAAATTCGCATCAAATCCCCTAAAATGTGCACAACAAATGGACAAAATTAAGCGTCAGATTTGGACCAATTAGGTACCCTGATCTAGAAACAGACAACAAGTTATTGTACTACCAGTTAGCCCCACATGTGACCGATTGTTCCCACACAAGGAACACAGTCCCAGATGGCCAGACCCACCCATGAATCCATGATAGCCTTCTTTGTGGCCAGACCCACACAAACACACAACGATTAGATTACAGCTGAACCAGAATAAACACAAGAGCACAGGAATCCAAGCTTCTCCTGCTCCATCTACGGCTGTGCCATGATAAAAAAAAAATGCAGCTGTAACTGGGAGTCTGGGACCATGCTGCCGGAGGGAGGATCCGTGGTGGGACAATCGGGGCCAAAGTATACTACACTACACACCCGAAAAATCGATCTAGCCGCAAAAGGAGGAGCAACGTCCCCGGTCCCCATCAAAACCCACATTGCGAAAACCCCCACTTCGCAAACCGCAACAGAAAACGGAGACAAACTAACAAAGCATTGCCGTAAACAGCAACGAACGCCAAGCGAATCTACAGGAACCACAAGCAGCGCGGACCCGCGGCAGAACGCCGGGGGTCGGTCGATCGAGCTCAAGCGCCGCTGCGCCTGGAGGGGCGCTGGAATCGCCCGCACCGTAGCAGCGCGCCGCGACATTGGACGAAGGAAGGAGACCAAACTAGGAAGAAAACGACACACACGGAGGATTAGTTCGAGAGGAGGAGGAGGAGGGCGGGATGGAGGGGCCCGACCGAGGTGATCCTGTCGCGGCCGCGGATGCGCGGCGCTCCGGAGACTCCGGCGAGGTGGAGCGGAGGCGGCGCGGGTGAAGCGGGAGTGGTGGTGTGCAGGGCGCGCCTGCTGTCTCTCTGCGCTTTGCAGTGCGCTCGGCGTGTCGATTTTACACCCTGCCCCACATTTTCTTTTCACACTACCAGTCGCGTATAGGACTGTAGGAGTACAGTAGTACTTCCGTACTGAGTTGCAATAGTGTTTTGCTGCGGAGGCAGGTTAAATCTGATTTGACCCCTCATAAATTTTCGAGACAGAAAATCAGAAATAATGTGTGGTGGCTGGAAAAAGAGAGAAGGGGAAAGTGACAGAAATCTTTGGTTCGGTGGCATGCCATGAATGGACCTATAATTAATAATAATAATTTTCAAATTTTTTTATGCATCTAGAAATAAAATAATAGGCGTATTTGACCACAGTCAAAGTAGGTTTTTTACTCATAATCAACTCCATAATCAATTGTCCTATTAGATTGAACTTTGTCATTCTAGTTTACTCCCTCCGTCTCTAAATGTTCGTTGTTTTCGCTTTTCGAGAAAAAAAATTGACTAATTATATATTAAAAAATATTAAAATTTGTGATATATAATTAATATCATTAGATAGATATTTGAATCTAGTTTTTTAATAAATTTATTTGATGATCAAAATATTATACATATTTTATATAAACGGAGTCAAAGTTGTCGACACGCAAATCGTGGCGACAAACATTTATGGACGAAGGGAGTATCTATTATGGCACTCCATCTGTCCCAAATTAAAATGTTCTATGAGCAAAAGTATTTATCCGGTTCACTCGTTCTTGGATACATCTATGCACAGCGTGTGTCTAGCTTCAAGCAATTAATGTTGCACGTGGTGAGAGTTAAAACGTCTTCAAATGGGGATAGAGGAAGTATATTTTTCTCTCACAACAAAACAATATCAACTGCAAAAACCATCAACAAAAGTGTCAAACAACTTGAGTATCGTCTTAGCACGAGTATGATTGACACTGCTACACCATTATCTAAAAAAAATGATTGACACCGCTACACCAGCTAGCGCGAGTATGATTGACACCACTAAAACAAACGCACGTTTTTTTAGGGGATCTAAATAAAACAAACACACACGTATATACTGCTACACATAGCAGGGATCTATGGGCCGAACACATGAATTACACAAAATTTTATAAAAATCAATTCAATTTCATAGGAAAAACGTATGAACATGAAAAAAATTTCTGCGTTCTAAAGTGGGCCTAAGAGAAGGGAGTTTATAGAGCAACAAATGCAACATTAATGTGTGGAGGAGGGAACGTGTGCAGGTGGTAGAGATGACCATACGTGCACGCATTGGTGATTGGATTGTTGCAGGGAGCAGACACGACAGTCTTTTTTTTTTTTTTTTTCCTTTTGTGAATTGATGATAGCCTTTGGAGTTTGGTGCATTACTGGCCGCGTGGCTGGAGTAACTGATCTTTCAATTCTAGTATTGCATTACTGGGCTGATGTTATCATCCGATTAACTTAAATTCGCCGGTGATGGGTTTTCAGTTATCATCTTGATCATGGCCTTGTTTCTGAACTAAGCCTTACACTTACATTTATCTGAATAATGCCACAGCAGGATAAAATCCATAGGAACTTAAATAGCAGAGCTGATTTTCTTGCTAGGGAGATATTACAGAAATATCAAATCAATCCTCATGTTTAGATGTAGCAATTTTCTTGCTCCAATACAGAGCATATGTCTCCTTGCATGTTTCAATAAGCTTCACATCTTGAAAGCTTGAACGGTGTAACTATCATTGTAGCAATTTGCTCCTAAGTAATATATGTGTTCTTGTCAAAAAAAAAAAAAAAGTCGAAGCAAGATGTGCCATGGCCATTTTCTGAATGACTTTGTTTCTTTGCATCCCAAATGCAACCAAGTTTCAATCCGAGCTTAGTATGTGCGTGCGGTGGCGGATGCAGGATGAGGCATAAGAGGGGGCTAAAACAATGGAGATGTTAATTTGCATGAAGTTTTAATGACGAAATTAGATTTTTGCTACAGTGATTAGTGATGAAATCAAGCAATTAGGGGGGGCTGAGCCCCACCAGCCCCCCCTTTGATCCGCCACTGTGTGCGTGCCCCTAACCTACTTTACACAAGTAAATCATCTCCACATTGTTCTTTTATCCTGTTCCATATTGATACTCTTTTTCTAGTTTTGTTGTGACCATTTAACTTCTTCTGTGGGTTCCTCCGCACACAATAGCTCCTAAAATTATGTTGCACTTCCTCTGTTCTAAAATATAGGGTGTTTGACTGTTTTGATTAAAAGTTTGACCACTTGTCTTATTTAAAAAATCTATGCAAACATAGTCAAATTTAATTAGTCTTAAAAGACGTTATTAATAAAACAAGCAAAACAAGAGTTGTGATATTTTGCACAATTTTTTTAATAAGACGAGTGGTTAAACATGAGATAAAAAAGTCAAACGCTTTATAATTTGGAACAGATTCAGTACTGGCTTAGAAAATCCGTTCAATATGATGGTTCTGATGTTAATGTTAATTCTTATGAAGATCTAGTGGTGCATAATGGAGAGGAGGCTGAAACGACTCAAATATATAGAATTAGGAAACCTTAGTGTGAGCAATTTGGGTTATTTGTGTTGAAACATAGAATGTAGCACATTTTATATTTCTGTTCATGTATACGCTGTGATTGCTTTTTTAATAAACATAGTGTCAATTGAATCTCATGGCTCCACATACAAATAGTTTAAATTTTTTTTTGTCATGGCAATAGAGCAGATATAGAATTAAACAACGATAGTATCAGTTTAAGTATATGTTCAAACATACAAACAGACAGCTATTTAGAAATTCTTGTGTGTAATTTGTTTCGAATGCTTAGAATCTAGACATGCATTTAGAATTGGCAGCTCCAGTACGCATGCAAACGAACCAAGGAGGAGAGAGGAACAGATGAAAATTTGATGTACACACTTGAGAAGTTGAGAGTAACCAAGGCCTTGTTTAGTTCCCAAAGTAAGAAATGCCAAACTTTGGGAAAGCACTGTTTCGGTACTGTAGCAATTTTGTTTGTATTTGGTAAAAATTGTCCAAACATTGATTAATTAGGCTTAAAATGTTCGTCTCGTAAAGTACAACAAAACTGTGTAATTAGTTTTTAATTTCATCTACATTTAGTACTCCATACATGTGCCGACATTTTAATGTGATGGGGAATCTTCTTTTTTACAGTGAATTTGAAGAAACTTTTTGAAAACTAAACAAGACCCAAACCGAGGTAGGAGCAGAAGATTCCGCGTTTGTTTTTTGACGCTTCAGGCCTTGTTGTCTTTGGTGTTTGAAATCAGAAAGTTGAATTCCGAACTCCTGTAGCACTTTCGTTTGTATTTGACAAATATTGTCCAATTATGGATTAACTAGGCTCAAAAGATTCGTCTCGTGATTTAGAACTAAACTGTGTAATTAGTTACTTTTTTTTATTTATATTTAATGCTCCATACATGCGGCTAAAGATTGATGTGATGGTGATGTGATGGGGAATCTCAATTTCAACCTGGGAAGAGAACAAGGCCTCAATGTAAAATATTAATTTCACGTACCCTGCCACACACAAGAGAAAGCAGAGAGCTCTGTTCTGTAACTTGTTTATTGCTTGATGGTTCTGTAACTTGTTTATTGCTTGATGTGAATCCTACGAAGAGAGAAAAACAAACCGCACATAGAGCTGCACTGCTTTTTCTTGCAAACAAATCGAAAGGCTTGACAATTGCAAGCTTGTGGTTCGATATCACACTGGAGCTTCTCTAATCACTAGTAAGATGTTATGGGTCCACCACTTGTAAAAATAATCGACTTGCCACGTCGCTTTGGACATTCAAGATCCAGAAGGAAAAGTTCGGCCTCATGTGGCTTACCGAAAAGACAATATATCATGTTTCATTTTCATTCTATTTACTTTTTTTTATAAGTTCATTCTATTTACTACTAACTTAAACATTGTGAATTAAGTGTGCCACCCGTTTTTGTTACAACGTGGGTCGTGGTAGTTTAAAAAAACGTGTCTCGTGGCTACAAAGCAAAGCAAGTATATAGGATAAGATAAAGAATATAGGATAAGATAACAGTGATTATTAAGCATGTTTACAGAACCATATCATCAAAACTCAAGTAATTATTTCCACGAGAAGACAACAACGAGACATACACGATCGCGCAGTGACGTGGAGGTGCTACCTGCATGCATGCCTACTCTGCCTCTGTACCGTTGACCATGGACCTGTACCTCTCCTTTTTTTTTTTTTTTGACAACGAACAACTTTATTAAACTAGCAGCAACGAGCTGCATGTATCATTACATCATGCAAGCCTACATCATGTAGGGCTTGTAAGGAGCTGCACTGGGGGACATGATTATCATTGGAG